>PKMM01024129.1:298653-377482 GCA_002933915.1 Eutrema heterophyllum
ACTTATTGGACTTTTGTCACTTTTTGACTAACATACCCTTTAATTAATGTAAAAAATTATAAAATTAATATTTTAAATACTTAGAAAAATCGTAAATTCCAAAAAAGGAAATAAAAATATATTCTACAATTGTTTAAGGAAATATTTTGATTTGAAAAATATTTTTTAAGTATATCTACGATGTGTAGAATACACATTCTACAAATCGTACCAATTCTACGATTTTGTAGAATGTGTATTCTGGTATTGTTTCTATAATCTACCATAGGTAGAATCTATTTTCTACCACTTCTTCTGCATTCTACTTGGCCTATAGAATATATATTCTACAACTTGTTCTGCATTCTACTTGACCTATATAATATATATTCTACAACTTGTGTTACATTCTACAGATGTTGGAATACGTATTCTACATTTTCCTATACATTCTACTTTTTGTAGAATAGAAATTCTCCTGTTTTGTCTTTGTTCTATGAGAACGTAGAATATATATTCCACTGGTAGTTAACAAAATTTGAGAAAATCTTTAAAAATATATATTTTTTCCTTTTCTTTTCCGTTATCCTTTCACGTTTTTTACTTTTTCACGTTATTCTCTTCCTCACAAAACGTGACTTTGGATTTCTCAGAGCTTTTTGTTACGTGTTCTTCTTCATTACGTGTTCTTCTTCGATAAAATTCTTCTTCAAATATGTTGCATATGTATGTTTCCTCTAGTTTATGGAGATCGGATATCAATAAGGGGTGGATTTTCATTGTAGATGAAGAAAAACGAGGTAAATTACTTACTTTGGAATCAAGTACCACGCTTGTTGAGTTAGAAACGATGGTTATGGAGGACTATGGAGTAGTCGAACAAAATGTAGAGTTTAGTTATCTACCAAGCAATTTGATTGATAATTTAGGATCTCTTCCAGTTATTATCACAACTGATCGTCAATTGAAAAACTTTGTTGGGTATGCAAGGAAGAATGCGTCGATACTTTTGTGTGTCACATTTACAGATGAACGACGAAAGATTGATTTGAATAAGGAGCCATCTGATTCTACTAGTAGAGACGATGATGCTAAGTTTTGTGAAAAGCCAGAAGAATTTTGTGTAGTAGAGACGATTGATGACTTGAAAAACAATGATCATGTAGATGGTGATTATGGAATAATTTGTGAAAACAAAGAAGACAGTGAAAAGAAAGTTCGGTTTTGGTTGACGGATGGTGTAAAGAAGGACCAAACGTTTAGAAGCAAAAACTTTATGAAGACGACTCTGGAAATTTGTGCAATGAAGCATAACTTTGACTACACTGTTGAAAAATCAACAAAACAATGGTGGTATATACGGTGCAAGGATAATGACTGCAATTGGCGTGTTCGTGCAGAGAGTTTACAAGGGTCTGCGTATTTCAAAATCAACAAGTATGTGGCTGAACATACGTGTGCTCCTTCCAGAAAAAGAATTACGCTAGGACTCCTTCAGCAAAAACAATTGGCAGTCTGATTATGAATAAGTATGAGGGTGTCAAGGAAGGGCCTAAACCGAGAGAAATCATACAGATTATGCGTACGGAGCACGGATGTGAGATTTCTTATACCCAAGCATGGGAGTCTCGTGAGTATGCAGTTAATGCTGTTAGAGGTATTCCAGAGAAAAGTTATGGAAAAATTCCAAAATACTTGCACATGTTGAAAGAAGCTAATTCGGGTACACATACTAATTACGAAACTGATTGTGATGGTAGATTCAAATATCTATTTATATATTTTGGTCAATCAGTTAGAGGATTCTACAAAGTCATTCGTAGGGTTATTGTTGTCAATGGTACGTTTCTGAAGAGTAAATACAAAGGAGTTTTGCTTGTTGCTACAACTTTAGATGGTAACTCTAACTTGTACCCAATTGCATTTGGGGTTGTTGATTCAGAGAACGACCGTTCATGAGAGTGGTTTTTAATGCAGCTTAAGGCTGTTATTGCGAACGAGCTCGGTCTGGCTTTTGTTTCAGATAGAAATACTTCCGTTATCAAATCACTTGGTAAAGTGTACCCGCTTTCTTCTCATGGAATTTACATCCACCATTTGATGAATAATGTGGTTACATATTTCAAGACAAAGGGTTTGACTGGAATGATCACAAATGCTTCAAGAGAATACATGGTTGTTGATTTTGATAGGAGATTCAAAGATATTTGTAGCATTAGTCCGCTTGTTGGAAATTATCTAGAGGAGGCTGATGTCACAAAATGGGCTCGTTGCAAATTTCCAGGAACCAGGTATGACGTTAGAACCAATAACCCCGTTGAATCGTTAAATGCTGCATTGCTATCACTTAGAGAGTATCTAGTTATTCCTTTGTTAGATAGCATAAGAGAAATGTTAACCCCGTGGTTCTATGAGCGTAAAATAAAAAGCTCAAAGAAAAATGACCCTTTAACCATTGAGGTGAAGAAAAAGATCGATAGGAGGATTAAGAAGGGTAAATTCTTTATTGTTTATCCGGTTAACCATAATCGATTTCTAGTGAAAGGCGACGTAATCGACTGTCTTGTTGATTTGGACAGAAGAACGTGTTCATGTAAAAAGTACGACTTAGTAAAAATTCCTTGCAGACACGCCATTAAAGCAGCTTTTTCAGTGGGCAAGGAGTCACACCCAATAACCGATGCAAGGTATACAACTGCACTATTTCTTAAACTTAATATTTGGCACCACTTTTGCTAATAATTTGAATACAAATTGACTTAAAGGTATACCACTGTTGCATGGAGAACGGCTTATGAGGAATGCATTAATCCAATAAGTGTTCCTGAGGACGCATGGATTGTCCCATTGGAAGTTGAACAAGCGAACGTTCTACCACCGGAAACACGAAGAGCAGCTGGTAGACGAAGAAAACGAAGACACGAAACAGTTGAAGACAAAATATGTTCTTCACAAACATCACAAGGGCCTAAAAGGCATAAGTGTAGTCGCTATGGTATGGAAGGTCACAAGAGAGGGACATGTGACATGGCAATATATGCGTTTGTTATCACTCGAATAATTTGATTTCTTTTATTTTTTTGATTCGTTTCAAGCTGGTTTTGAAGACTCTAGTTTTATATGTTTCGTTAACTAGCTAGTTTTGAAGACTCAAGTTTTATATGTTTCGTTAACTACCTTGCTTTTTTTTTTGTTCGTTTCAATCTGTTTTTGTCTTCTGAATTCTTTAGCGTCCAAAGAAACTGTCAAAGGAAAACCCAGAAAATTCCAAAAAAAAAAAGTTTGTGTTAAAAGTTTATCCATTACGATCTAATTTTCGATCGATCGATCCACTACGATCGATCGAGCTTTGATGATGTTCTCAACTAGAAGATCAAACGAGTGACGACCCCATGGGTACTTCTGAAGCTGACCTATATCCATCACCAGTTTGATGTACTTGTGTGGGATATTAACACTCGCACTCTGCGCCATGACTAAACCCGCAATAACACACAAGTACACCAACCTCAATCTGTCCTCACGCTTCCAGTTGTGTACATCTTCTAGGTGTACCTCCATTGTATTCTTTACGCTTATTCCTTTTTCACTCAGTAGCAACTTACTCCAAAAACCACAATCAGCTTTCCATTTCTCGAAGTTGCAGTTCTCAGCGTCTTTGTAGTTGAGCCCAGTAACTGCGTGAAATTCTTGGAGAGAAAAACGTAGAGGCCTCTCTGCAAACACGAACCATAGCTCATGATTCTTGTCAGTGATGAGTTGCTTACACATGAAGGTGTGGACCAATCTAGCTGAATACCCGAGACCGTTTTCATAAATTGCCACAATCGGACCGAAAACTGGATCTCGTAAAACCTTGTAGTACTCATCTTTTAGCTTCTCCTTTAGTGGGGTTAGAATGGCCAACGTGCAGCGGTTGTTAATCTTTTCTACTTGTGGCTCACTTCCTTGCCTAAATATCAGTTTTGGCAATTCCAAATCCATACCTATAAAAAAATAAAAACAACAACAACAATTGTTAAATTTGTAAACAGTAGACAAGAAGCATTTACAAGTATTACCAATAACTAAAGCAAGTTGTACCAAAACCAGGAACTAGACACTTTCTACTTCACTAAATAATTCTGTAAGTACAGAGACTACAGAAGTTATCAGCACCACCCAGAAGTTATATTAAGAACAGAGACTAAGCAACAGAGACTAAGCAACAAGTAATCAGCATCGTCCAGAAGTTATACTAAATACAAAATTTGGAGACAAAACCCTTCCCTGCAATGTACATCACATAGTAGAATCACTAAAATCTCAGCTTCAAATATTTAAATCTCATGTAATCAAACATGAATTACATCTTATAGAAAACATCAAATGAGAAACAATGCAAAGACAAGCTTGCTTAAGAGCCTAAACGTAGCTCTCGGAACTAACTGAGTCTTAGATGTAATTCTCTTTTCAGTCGAATTACACGCAAGTTCTCGGCAAGATGGAATTACATCTATACACGCAAACATCAAACTACAAATTCTCGGCATTCAAAGGTTTGAAGCAGAGTCACCTTTAGCAATACGCTCACCGGACTTGAATAACCGGTTCTCGACAATGAATAACCGCTCCGGTAATATCCGGCTGCACCAAAAAAAAAAAATCAATTTGGGATTTTAAATCCCTAAAAACCCAAATTCGACTGAAAAGAGAGTTTCAATACGATGAGGAGGTGGATAGGCGGAGGAAGAAGCCGGAATTTTGGCAAATTAGGACTTACCGAAGCTAGCAATCGCCGGCGGAGACAGAGAGGGGAAGCGACAACGATGGAGTTACCGGAGGGATGCGACGGAAGATACGATGGAAGATAAAAAAAAAATTTTAGGATAAGAAATTAAGTTTTTTTTGTTTTGTCGCTGTACATATATTATCATGGGCCCCTATTATCATTTACATATGTCATCCAATTTTTAAACAAAGTAAAATTTAATTTAATAAAACATATGGGTATAAGTAATTCAATATTTGAGATATAACTGGTTTTATATTAAATTAAATCTTAATGAGACAAAATTAAGACTTTAAATCTTATAGAGACCACAATCTTCTTAATTGGTCATATATTTCTAATTATCCCTCGAAAGATTGACACCGAATCTTTAATCCAATAACACATACATTTCATAGAATTAGTGAAATTTAATAACACTAGAATTAAATAGAATTATCAATTCTTTTCTATTCCATTAAATTTTTAATTCCAATACCCCACCTTAGTCCTATTGACCTAATTAGAAATCCCTCCCTCCCTCCCTTCCTCGTCTTCGATCTCTTTAATTCTTCACATCACTTACTCTCCTCAAAATTTGTCACCTTCTTGTTGAAGAGGAAGCCAATCGTCTGATAGCAAGGTTTCTCTCTTTGTTTCCGATTTGCTAGGTTTCTGTTCTGTTTCCTCTATTGGTTCTTCCGCATCTTTATGGAGGATTTAATGTTATACTCTCTGATGTTATCAGGTTCTTTACGGATCTCTAAAATCTTCTGATTTGAGAAGATGGTGAGTTGCTTTATGAGCTTAATATGTATCTATGATTTGTCTTGTTTTCGGTATAACTTCAAATTTTGACTATTAGCTTTTGTTTTGATTTTTAGCTTCCTCTTTCGCTGCTCAAGACTGCTCAAGGGCATCCTATGGTGAGGGAAATTTCGACCCGTTGATTATAATTTTGTTATGTGTGGAACATAAGTTAAGTGAGCATTGTTTAAATTTGAGATGTTGCGTTAGGAGTCTATATGTTTTTGCATTCTGAAAGTTGTGTGCACAGTGCATAGGAACTTCTTTTCCGGAAAGTTTGCATCTTTTTGATGATTGAATCGTTGTGGTAGCTTGTAGAGCTCAAGAATGGAGAGACCTACAATGGGCATTTAGTTAATTGTGATACGTGGATGAACATTCATCTGCGTGAAGTAATCTGCACATCGAAGGTTATCTTCTGCTTTTGTATATTTCTATTTCGTTATGAAATTTTGTGTGGCTGACACTCAGATATGCTGGCTTGCCGCTTGATTACGCTGTAGGACGGAGACAGGTTTTGGAGGATGCCGGAATGTTATATCCGCGGTAACACAATCAAGTACCTTCGAGTTCCAGATGAGGTAATATATTCTTTTTTGTATATGCCTCTTGATTGATCTAGTTTTTTTCTTTCTTCTTTTTCGGCTCTCCTTGCTCTGGAGTGATGATGCTTAGCCAAATCAGATATGTGCTCCAAGAGGCATGAACCTAAATGGCATGCTTCTTGTTGTAGCGTGTCTCGGACGATATCACAGAGAATGGTTTTTGCCTGACCAGAATATTGACTCACTTGCGTTGTGTTTCTGAAGCCAGTAACTCCATATCTTTGATTATTCTCTTTGTATCTCCTTTTTCGATCCCACTATGATCAAATATATTCACTTTACATTCACGATATCTGGAAGTGACAGTCATAAGCTGTCTCTATTTATGTTTTTACCGCTTCTAGAAAATGCTTCAACCTAGATTGGTTTTACTTATATTGATTTATTCTATCTTTAGGTGATTGATAAAGTACAGGAGGAGAAGACCCGCACAGGTATAGTTTTCTCATGTCTATATGGTGGCCTTTTACTTGAGATATGCTTTGAGCTTACGAGGTGTTAACTATTTGATTATCTCATCCAGTGAGATTTGACCTGAGTAGATATCAAGAATACCCTAATTGTAAATTTTGGTAAATATGCTTAAAGCCTTATATTAGCCAAGGCTGTTTGGTCCGACCCAATCCATGGGGGATTTGTTGGTAGTTCCTTCTCCCTATAGAAAATGTATATCACAAAAGGTTTAGGAGTTGGACCAATGGCTAGAATTATGATTTTCAAATGGAAGCAAGCTGTTCCTGATAATTATCAACAATGGTTAAATATGTGCAGATAGAAAACCACCAGGGGTTGGACGTGGAAGAGGACGTGGTATGGATGATGGAGGGGCCAGAGGCCGAGGCCGAGGAGCTTCAATGGCGAAGATGAGTGGCAACAAAAGTAAATTACACAACTAAATGTGTCACAAAATTCTGGTTTTTACTAGATTACACCAAAATCCTTGATAATCCTTTTCGTAGTTTTGCCTGCTACAATGGGATTTAAGCTAAATAACAAATTTACTCACTAAATTTCATTCAACTAACAAAGTTGTTAATTGTTATTCAAAGAACTTGGATTTTAGGAGTTTTCTAAACGACTTTTTTTTTTTCATCTGAATGATTTTATATATACCAAAACAGAATCTGGAGTTACAAATACGGATCCAAGGGAAACACCCATAGCTACAAATTGGGCACATAAACTTGTACCCTGAAAATTACCAAAAATTGGATCCAAGGGACACACCTCTCCTACAAAAACAACTAAAAAACATGATTCCTTCTAAGCAAACAAAAGAGGGGATCAAAGGAAATCACCAGCAAAAAACAAACCGAGCATTACACCGAGGTAGTGCTACTTTCATCAACAAAAAGCTTCGATAGCTACCTAGGAAAGCTTTCAGCTACATAAGATTGACTACGATACACCCTAGTCACACTTCTAACAATGAGTAAAGCGCCTAAATTAGTATTTCTTTCTTCAAAAATCAATCTCCAATTCAGCAATTGATTCAAAACATCAAGAATTTCCAAAGAGAAAACCTTAAAGGACGGCCATGCTTCTGTTTTCTAAACGACGTTATATTAGTTTTCTATATGTTACACTTATACGTACACTGGTATATTGGTAGAAATATATAGGGACTATTTTTTTTTTGCAACACACTAACCCTGTCTTCAGCAAGTGGAGCGAGACAGGGTTGTGCTCTTAAATCCCAAAAGCATTTACTTCGTGAAGACGCTAACGAAAAAGATCGATGTTCTGGTAATAATAGAAGCGTTTTCAGTTTCCTTTTTAAATATGATCTAGTCACAATATGATAAAAAAAATATATGATCTAGTCACAAAATTTTCAGTGTATGTATTAAAGTACATGAGCATTCAACTCATAACCAATTGACAATGAGTGGATTGGTCCATGTCATATATATATTATTTAAGATCTTTTCCAATTTTTGATATAGGATATTATTCCTTAATAATGTGTTTGTTGCCTTTAAAGCTAAGACTTATCTTTTTCCCTATCTTACGTGTATGTGCAAGTAGTATGTGAAGCATTCGGTGCTCGAGAAGTATGGCCTGAAGTTTGGTCCCCATAACTCCACCATGTATTACCTTGTTCGCAAAGAGAAACACGAGGCTTGCATTACGATCTACAGCCGTAAGCTTGGTTTCAGTGGTTGGGCGGCTATATGTCGAAAGTACAAGTTGAAAGAAGGAGACAATGTGGTTTGTGAACTTGAACGCTCAGGAGGTGTGGTCGCGGCTGTTAGAGTGCTTTTCGTCAATGAATGAAGAGACAGAGTCCTTTCTTGTCTCCTTCCTATGAGTTAGCTTTCTGAACTTAGTGTGTACCAACTCATGCTGGCGCCAACGCTATACACAATGAGGTTGTTACTTAACACTTGAAACTATATGTTGTTCTTGTGAAGATAGTTTTGCTTTTTCTCATTCTTTGTGAGTAGAGTATAGTATCTTATTTTGTTTTACGAAATAGTTTGTCCATTTTGATTTACCATTCTCTCTTGCGTTCGATTCTGATGATGATGATATGGGGAAGCAAGTTTTAGAAACTCTGAAAGCCAAAATGCTATCAGTTTCTCGATTTCCCCTAAGCAGATCCCGGAACTGGGTTACTCTGTCTCTATTGCCAAAAAGCAATCCTTTCCTTGTGCAAGTGATTGAACATCCATCGGTGGTGACAAATCCGTGTGATGATCGGCTTTCACAAGTTCATCGGATTGCTCGATTTCTTGCAGGTAAGATTAAATCCTTCAACCCCCCTGCAAGTTAAAACTTAGGTTCTTGTGAATTTGCTTTCCACGTTCAGATGTAAGGATATAAGATCGATGTGAATTTCGTGAATTAATGCTTCAACATTGTGGCACATCATGTATATACCTGGAAACCACTCTTCTTTTTATGATATTTATACAAGCTCAAAAACGGTGTCCTACTAAGAACAACATGATTACATAATTCGCCAAGATTGTAATATTTTTTTCCAGTGAATCTATTTTAAGAACTCTTTTATATAAAAGTGTCCTTTGAATGGATCAAAGTATATAACAATGAATCTTTGACTTCTCATAAAGGCCATAAGGTGCCACCCGAAGTTACAAGAGAAGGCAAAGATGCTTTTAAAAACTCAGAGTTTGGTATGGCAGAAAATGGTAGAAGCTGTTCCAGAGCACAAGATACATAGTTACCGCATATTAACAACATATTGCTCTGTTTTCATATTAAGATGTATTCACAATACAATTAACAGTTTTGAAGAAGCTTTACCAACATTTACCAATCGGAGCAGGTTTCGTCTTTTAGCTCCATCAAATTTTCTAGGCTTAGAGTGTGTAAGGTATGTTCTGAAGAATCAACCTGGATGGAACCGACCATACTTTTGCTTCAAAATTCTCCGAAACTCAAAACTCTTATGGTTTATAATAAGAATTCACTGGTTTATAATAAAACATAGCAATATGTATATAATGTTAAGTAACAACCTCATTGTGTATAGCGTTGGCACCAACATTAGTTCCGTTTCCACCCAGCATGAGTTGGTACACACTAAGTTCAGAAAACTAACTCATAGGAAGGAGACAAGAAAGGAATCTGTCTCTTCATTCATTGACGAAATGCACTCTAACAGCCGCAACCACACCTACTGAGTTTTAGGTTAATAGTATATAATGCACAAAATTAAAACTCCATATTTTTATTTAAAATATTATTTTGTAACTAAAAAAAAATTTGTTTGTGTTCCATAATTATCTATCTAAAAACCATCGGAAAAAAAAATTGAACGATTTAAGAAAAAATGTAAAGAGGATTTTTTTTCAGAAATAGTGTTGTTCTTTTTTTCCGATTTGTGTATTTTTTCAGAAATGCAAAAAATAGTTTTTTTGTTTAATTGCAAAATTTGTAATTTACAAATGGACACATTTTTTATTTTGCCTTGGACCACCATTTCTGACTGGGGCTGGAGAGCGTGCGATCAGACATGGCGGAAACAGAGAGCTTTCTAAAAAAAAGGTTGAAGATGATATATAGAGTGTGAGTGTTTGATCCGAAACTGTTGGGTCAGGCCCAATAGTGCCAAAAAAACGTATGAGCCTGCTTGGTAAGAGCTGTTACTTTTGGTTTTAAAAAATTTTAGCTGTTAAAGTTGTAGCTGTTTATTTAAAAAAAATGATAAAAGTCTGTTTGGTAATAAAAGCTGTAGAAACTGACTGTTACTTTAAAAATTACATATAATTTTTTTTTGTAAAGAATATAGTTTACGTCAAATTTAAATTATTAAAAAAAAATTTATATTGGCATAAGCAATCAATACAAAATTTTGTTGACAAAACTATGGTCTACAACAATCATTAGGAACTAATAATAGTAATTATTAAAAAGTTTTGTTCAAAGTGAAACTTGTTCAATAGAGAAGCATTTAAGACTATGATATTTCTCAAAGATTTTTATAAAAAAAAAATGAAAAAAAAAATTAAAGAAATGGATCTCAAAAGAAAACAGAAAAAAATAAAATAATTAATCAATTAAATTTAGTAATTACCTATATATAAATCTATAAAGTCTTTTGAATGATTTTGAGGGAAGAAGAAAGAGAAAAATAAATTAAATAAATTTATTTTTTTTAGTAAATTTATGTAAAAGCTCCTCACGTAGCTTTTAGAAATATGACCCCAAAAAAAATTCTTGCTTTTGAGACTTTAAAATTAATAAAGTGGTAAAAGTTTATTTGAAAAAAAAAAAAGACTCTAAACACTGTTAAATGCTTAAAAAGTTTCCAAAATCTAACGCCACAGCCTATATATCGATTTCTCGTTTATATATATATATATATTTTTTGTACTGAAAACAAATTTCTTGCTAGTTTTCTTGCGCTCCAAGTTGATGACGTATTTGGGAATCAAACGGTCTCTGATCGTCGGTGACCGATGTGAGATGATGGATTAAAGCCACGTGGAGGAATAAATTATAAATTTTTAACGTGTGGACACGCGCAGACGGGTATGGCTACTAGAGTCTAGTCTAGAGTGGGGACCAACAAAAAAAAATTCGATCATGTTGCAAGAAAAAAAAAATACCAAGAAAAATACTTTTACTATTGTAACGCAATATGATCATGTTGTTTTTGTGGCTGAATCCACTGGATATCCTGTTTGTTATTTCCGGAGTTTAATCTCTATTTCATACATTTGGCTATTGTCAATGCAACCTTTGCTTCTTCCTGTAAAAATATTTATTCTTATATGTGATCTATATGTCTTGATTTGATATTAAAGATCAAGTTCATATTAAACTTAGAAAAATTCTAATATAAAAGACGAACACCGTGATAGATCGGTTTCGCTAACAACATTAGAATTTGGGTGTATTGATAACCCTCTTCCTTACCTTATGATATTATTAAAATCTTTCATTAATGCTCATCTGAAGTAATGAATGAATAGTTATGAAGTGAATTACTTAGCTATGAAGTAATGAATGGATAGCTATGAAGTAATGAATGGGTAGCTATGAAATGAATTATTTAGCTATAAAGTAATGAATGGATAGTTATGAAATAATGAATGGATAGCTATGAAGTAAATTACTTAGCTATGAAGTAATGAATAGACGGTTAAGATTAAGTCTTAGCTATGAAGTAAATTACTTAGCTATGAAATAATCTCTTCCTATATATAGATGCTTTAGCATCATCATTGAAAAAACAATTACAACGAAAGATTTACTTCAGAGCAAAAAGAGAGTCAGAAACATTTAGATCTCTTCTCCATCAAAAGAGATCATAAAAGAGAAATGTTAAGGAAGAATAAATCAATTCATAACAAGCCTAATCAAAGCATGGATCAAGGTTAGTGTTTCTTCTTTTATAGCAAAAGGATCGTGGTAGGATTAAATCAAATCTAGTTCATCTTGAGATTGATTTCATGAACTGAAATCATAAAAGTAATTTACATTTGGTATCAGAGCATACTAGATTTGTTTAATTCACCATGAATGTAATTGTTATAATTTAAAAGAGCACCATTAAAGACAAAACTAGAACCGCCGGTTTGGTTTTGTATGGTTGGTGTCTCGTATGGTTTAAGAACACGCTTAAATTTGTTTTGATATTATATTAGAATAAAATGCTTCCGCTGTGCATTTTAATAAAGGGAAAGTTGTGTTATGAAATATTAGCACAATATAAGGTTATTTGCCCATTAAAGTTTCAATGTTTATATTGTAATATAACATGTTAGTCACCAAAGTGGCATTGTTATATTACACATATATACATTGAGAGAATAATAGAATTTATCAATTGATTATGATTAAAGAGATGCTATAAATGACATAAAAAAATTTTTTGATTGATTAATTGATTTACTATCTATATTCTAGGAGATCACCCAAAGGTGGATCATTGAATATAGTTAGTAATACGAAAATGATTAATCATTTCTTACTATAATCAATAGTATGTATACCCAAATGTAGCATGCTTATTTGATTTATGTATGATTTGATTGATTATAAGAGTATAAATTTAGCATCGATGAAATTAAAGTGCATGTATTTAAGTATTGCCCAAAGGTTGCTTAAATTCATGCTTTAAAGTTTATATTACAGTTTCTGAATCTGTATTAAAGTCTCAAAGCACTAATGGGTAAGCATGTATAAATGTTGTAGCTTCATCAAATCTATTTGCATCGGCTAACTATGTCATAAAGTTCAATGGGCTCAATTATGAAGAGTGGTCCGAACAGATCCGGTTCACACTGGGTGTTATGGCATTGAACTCTGCCATACTAACGGAAAAGGAACCCTCAGTCATTAAAGAAGATAGCTTTGAATCTGAAAAGTCTTGGTATGAGAGATGGGAGCGATCTAACAGGCTGAGCTTGAACCTTATGAGAATGACGATGGCGGAAAGTATTAAGCCATATGTGCCTAAGAGAGAAAAAGCAAGGGAATTCTTGCAGAAAATTAAGGAGTGTTCACAGTCGGATTTGGCTGATAAGTCAATTGTAGGAAGCTTAATGAATGATCTTACTACAAGAAAGTTTGACTGGTCTCAGCCAATCCATGATCATGTGACGCACATGTCTAACTTGGCAGCAAAGCTAACGACCTTGGTAATGGAGGTTCATGAACAGTTCTTGGTCCAGTTCATCATGAACTCTCTTCTTTTTGAGTTTAGCCAGTTCCAGGTGAATTGCAACACCATTAAAGAAAAGTGGAACTTTAAGGAATTAAAGGCTATGCTGGTACAAAAGGAAGGGAGATTAAAGCAGGTGAGGGATCAGATTGCGAACCTTGTAAGTTTTGGAAGTGCCAGCAGCAATAAAGGAAAACCAAGTAGAAAGGACAAAGGAAAGGATAAAACTTTCATGAAAGAACCTGGAAGTAAAATCCGTAAGGAAGTGAAGTGTTTCTTTTGCAAGCAAAAGGGACACTTCAAGAAAGATTGTCCAAAAAGAAAGGCATGGTTCGAAAAGAAAGGTAAACATCATATTTTTGTTTGCTCTGAGTTGAACCTTATAGAAGTGCCTAATAATATTTGGTGGTTAGATTCTGGTGCTACTACTCATGTGTCTCATACTTGAAAGTCGAGACGTTAAAGCGTAGTGCATCTGATGAAAGTTCTGCTTTCTTGTGGCATCAAAGATTAGGTAACATTTCCAAAGAAATGATTATGAGGTTGGTAAAGAATGAGATTCTTCCTCAATTGGATTTTAGTGACCTAAATGTATGTATAGACTGCATTAAAGGAAAGCAGACTAAACATATCATAAAGAAACCAGCCACTAGAAGCACTCAGCTTCTTGAGTTAATACATACTGATATTTGTGGCCCTTTTGATGCTCCTTCTTGGAGCGATGAAAAGTACTTCATCACTTTTATCGATGATTACTCACGTTATGGATATACATATCTACTGCATGAAAAGTCTAAATCAGTGAATGTCCTAGAGGTATTCATTGATGAAGTGGAAATGCAGTTAGATAGAAAAGTAAAAGTTGTGAGGTCTGATATAGGTGGTGAATATTATGGAAAATTTAATGAAAGTGGACAATGTCCAGGTCCATTTGCAAAGTTACTTGAAAGTAAAGGCATTTGTACACAATATACAATGCCGGGTACACCTCAGCAGAATGGTGTAGTTGAGCGGGGAATCGTACTTTAATGGATATGGTTAGGAGCATGTTAAGTAATTGTTCATTACCTCTTTCGTTGTGGGTATATGCATTAAGGACTGCAACGTATGTGCTTAATAGGATTCCTAGTAAGGCAGTTCCTAAGACGCCTTATGAACTGTGGACGGGAAGGAATCCTAGCTTAAGGCATTTACGTGTCTGGGGTTGTCCAGCATAAGTAAGGCTATATAACCCACATGAAAAGAAACTTGATGCTAGGATTGTCAGTGGATTTTTCATTGGCTATCCTGAAAAGTCAAAGGGGTATACCTTTTACTAACCTAACCATAGTACGAGAATAGTTGAGACGGGAAATGCTCGGTTCATTGAGAATGGTGAAACTAGTGGGAGTGGTGAATCACGGAAGGTTGACATTAAAGAAATAAAAGTTAAACTTCCTTCACCCGGCAATGCACCTAAGGTAGTTGTTCCTATTTTTGCATCACAGTCAAACGACGCAATAGAACAACATGATGGTGTGCAAAACCCACTAGCTGAAAGTACAGATAATGAACATGTTACAATTCAAGAAGAGAATAGTGTACCACAAGAACCATTAAGGCGATCTGGAAGGGAAAGAAGATCTGCCATTTCAGATGACTATGAGGTTTACACTATTGAAAATGAATGTGACTTGAGCATTGATGAAGACCCGAACTCATTCCAAAAGGCCATGGAAAGTGACAATTCTGAAAAGTGGTTGGTCGCTTCGAAAGAAGAAATAAAGTCCATGAATGATAATAAAGTATGAGACTTAGTAGAGTTGCCGTACGATTTCAAGACCGTTGGTTCTAAATGGGTCTTTAAGACTAAACGCAACTCGAAAGGTAACATTGAAAGGTACAAGGCTCGCCTTGTTGCTAAAGGTTTCACCCAAAAGGACGTTATCAACTACAAAGAAACCTTCTCTCTAGTTTTAAAGAAGGATTCTCTAAGAATTGTTTTGGCTTTGGTGGCTCAGTATGATCTTGAGCTTCACCAAATGGATGTGAAAACCGCCTTTCTGAATGGAGAGTTTGAGGAAGAAGTATATATGAACCAACCTAAAGGATTTGTGGCCACATGAAAAGAACATATGGTATGTAAGCTGAGAACGTCAATATATGGACTAAAACAAGCTTCCACATAATGGTATCATATGGTTTTGTAGAGATCATCGTTGATCGGTGTATCTACATTAAGGTAAGTGGGAGCAAATTTGTGATTTTAGTCTTATATGTTGATGATATTTTGCTTGCTGCAAATGCATGGGCATGCTACATGGTATAAAGAGGTATCTCTCTAACTTTTTTGAAATGAAAGATATGGGTGAGACATCTTATGTGATCGGAATAGAAATACTTAAAGATAGATCACAAGGATTGTTAAGTTTGTCTCAGAAATGATATATCAATAAAATCTTAGAGAGATATAAAATGGAAAAATGCTCCGCAGGGATAGCTCCAATTCAGAAAGGGGACAAGTTTAGTAAAATACAATGTCCTAAAAATGAATTGGAGCGTAACAAAATGGAAAGAATTCCTTACACATCGGTGGTTGGGAGTTTGAACTATGTTCAGACATGTACTCGACCAGATATCAACTTTGATGTTGGTATGTTGGGTCGATATCAAAGTAATCCCAGAATGGACCACTGGAAAGCTGCAAAGAAGGTTCTCAGGTACTTGCAAGGCACCAAAGAGCACATGCTTACATATAGGAGATGCGATCATCTAGAGATCATTGGGTATTCAGATTCAAATTATGTCGGATGCGTCGATAGCAGGAAATCGACGTTTGGCTATTTGTTCCTATTAGCTGGAGGATCAGTATCATGGAAAATTGGAAAGCAGTATGTTATTGCTACTTCCACTATGGAGGTTGAATTCATGGCATGCTTTGAGGCCACAATTCACGTATTGTGGTTGCGGAACTTTATCTCAGGGCTTCAGATTGTCGACAGTATAGAGAGGCCGCTGAGAATTTATTGTGATAATTTTGCAGATGTCTTCTTTTCAAAGTATGACAAGTACTCAAATGGTGCTAAGCACATGGAGTTAAAGTACTTGTTGTCAAATTAAAGAAGAAGTGCAGAAACGTAAAGTATCCTTTGAGCATATAAAAATGGATATGATGGTAGCGGATCCGTTAACTAAAAGATTACCACCCAAAGCGTTTATTGGCCATGTAGAAGGTATGGGTATTATAGATAAAGTCTTGCTATTTTAGTTATGGTTTGTTCATTATGGGTGTGACACTTTGAATTCACTTAAGGTTACGTTTCTAGTTCATAAAGTATATTATCATTAAAGTGTGTACATGTAAGGTTCGTAGATAATATACAGTTAGTTTGAGAATAAAGGTTCTTCTCAACGTAAGGTTAGTTTGAGAATAAAGGTTCTTCTCAACATAAAGGAAGCTATATATATATATATATAATTAGGATTGGTTGTGATACATGGAAAGAATCATGTCGATTAAATGACTTGTGACCGCCATGATTCGATCTATTCTGATTTTATTGTTATAGTTAAAAGTTAAGTGGACTTGGTATAAAAGCGCGCATTACAGTTAATTAAATCATCAAGTCGACACAAATGTCAAGTGGGAGAATGTAAGAATATTTATTCTTATATGTGACCTATGTGTCTTGATTTGATATTAAATATCAAGTTCATATTAAACTTAGAGAAATTCTAATATAAAAGACCAACACCGTGATGGATCGGTTTCGATAACATCATTAGAATTTGGGTGTATTGATAACCCTCTTCCTTACCTTATGATATTATTAAAGTCTTTCATTAATGCTCATCTGAAGTAATGAATGAATAGCTATGAAGTGAATTACTTAGCTATGAAGTAATGAATACCCGGCAACGGCGCCAAATTTGATATGCTCAAATTAATACCCTAAAAAGTACTAAAGCAGTGTTGTAGTTTAGTTAGGGGTCGAACACAAGAACTCCAGATATCGCGCAATAGATTGTATAGTTTCGAATTAAGCTAAACCAAGAAGATGTGATTAAAAGCAGATGCGTAAATTAAACAAGTTGTGAATCAATGGAAAGAAGATAGGTTCAGGGTATTTCTCAGGAATTCAATGAATGTAAATAAACTAACTAACATGATTCAGATTTAGCGCAGTTCTTGAACTCAAATCACTAAAGTATAGCTAACCAACTCTCGTTGCGAAAACTATCTAAGTCTAAATCCTATGAAGTAATGAATGGATAGCTATGAAGTAATGAATGGATAACTATGAAGTGAATTACTTAGCTATGAAGTAATGAATGGATAGCTATGGAGTAATGAATTGATAGTTATGAAGTAATGAATGGATAGCTATGAAATGAATTACTTAGCTATGAAGTAATGAATAGACGGTTAAGATTAAGTCTTAGCTATGAAGTAAATTACTTAGCTATGAAGTAATCTACTCCTATATATAGATGTTTTAGCATCAACATTGAAAAAACAATTACAACGAAAGGTTTACTTCAGAGAAAAAAGAGAGTCAGAAATATTTAAATCTCTTCTCCATCAAAAGAGATCATAAAAGAGAAATGTTAAGGAAGAAGAAAACAATTCATAAGAAGCCTAATCAAAACATGGATCAAGGTTAGTGTTTCTTCTTTTATAGCAAAAGAATTGTGGTAGGATTAAATCAAATCTAGTTCATCTTGGGATTGATTTCATGAACTGAAATCATAAAAGTAATTTACACTTCCATCTTGTTCTTGTTTTGCTTTGTTGGGATTTGGAGAATACTTACTATTGGGATAAGTTTCTCATAAAACCTGTAATGCTAAATGTGGCCATTTATGTTAGTTGAACCAGCTTGCATGCTAAATTTAGTTTTCTTCTTTTGGTTTGGTGCAATTTGGAGAATACTTACTCTTGGAAAAAGTTTCTCCAAGTGGTGTATTTGAGAAGTCATCTTACAGGCCAAACTTAACCAAGAGTGACGCAATCAACTTAATGGTGCAGTCTAGGCCTGGGCATTCGGATCCATGGGTCGGGTTCCTGTCGGTTTTTCAGTTTTTGGATACCCGTTGTTGGAGCGGATAGAACCCGTTTAGCTGAACTAGAGGTTTCTTTGTTTTATGAACATTGAATCTTCGTTATTCAGCTACGATTTAGCTGTATCACACAGACGCGCACATAACCATCCCTCCATGTCTCTGCGTTCTCTCTGCCTGTGAAAGTTTTACGCGATCCATTTAAATAAAATTGGGAGAAAAAAATGATTGAAGAGAGTGCACTAGTTATGAAGTGTTTACCTTCTGCAGTTGTTTGAGGCCATCTTCAACAGTAGTAGCGACGTTTTGGATATTATAGTCTATCCGATCAACTATTGTACCCTGCAGCGAAACGGAATGCTCTGAGTTTGTTTTTGCCAGAGGAAGAAGACTTAGAAAGAGCATATGGGTTTAACAAGTCTGACCTGATCTATCACAAGTGCAGAAAGATCCTTCATGATTTGAGCAAGATCATTTACTGATTCTACTACCTGGACAATGACGCATAACAAGAAGAAGAAAAAAGATTATGACTGATTGCATAAGCAACAAAAAAAAAAAAAAACCATCGCACGAAGTGTAGGCACTTGCCTGCTGTATCTCTTTCTCCCTCTCTACCGATAATTCCTCGCCCTTTTTTATCTTGGCGAAGATGAGTGGCAACAGAAGTAAATTACACAACTAAATGTGTCACAAAATTCTGGTTTTTACTAGATTACGCCAAAATCCTTGATGATCCTTTTCGTAGTTTTGCCTGCTACAATGGGATTTAAGCTAAATAACAAATTTACTCTCTAAATTTCACTTAACTAACAAAGTTGTTAATTGTTATTCAAAGAACTTGGATTTTAGGAGTTTTCTGAACGACGTTATATTAATTTTCTATATGTTACAAGTACAACTTATACGTGCACTGGTATATAGGTAGAAATATATATATAGATATATTTTCGTTTTAAGTAATATCAATTTTCTATTTCTTTAATAGTTTAATATCCGTAAATTTATTTAACGAGTGTTGATATTTATTTATATGCGTTCACAATAAAAATTCGTGTTGATAAAAGATGAATTCAGGTGATTGTGATTAATTTGAGCTGTTTTAAAATGTTCACTTCTCTGTTTTTTTTTTTCTTTTCGAATTCTTGGTAGACGATTTGGTTTGTGTCAGATGATAAACAATAAAAAATGATACCTATAAAATAAGCATCTACAAAACTTGTAATTAATGGCGGAGATCAAACTGGCGGATATCAGTCACGATCAACGCCTCCTCGTACCCGAAGAAACTGTTTCCTCTCGGAGACGACTTGCTTCTCTCGACGTCTTCCGCGGCCTCACTGTCGCTGTATCTTTCTTCTCTCTACTTGTGCGAATTTCGAACTTAAACCTTTTTAATTTCTACCGAAAATTTCGAGTTCTGAGTGTACAGTTGATGATTCTCGTGGATGACGCCGGAGGAGACTGGCCAGCGATTGCTCACGCTCCTTGGGAAGGCTGCAATTTGGCCGATTTCGTTATGCCTTTCTTTTTGTTCATCGTCGGCGTCTCCGTCGCGCTCGCCTTCAAGGTTTTCTCGCCATTCATCTCCATTTCAGTTTCGAACTCGAAAGCTCTTATCATATTCCAAAGCTGTCGAATAGAAATCGGATTACGCACTTGTTTTGCCTTCAATTTCCTAGTCTGATGGCTCAAACATGCACGCACAATACGTATATATTTCAGCGGATCTCGAACAAGTTTGAAGCTTGTAAGAAGGTGGGTTTTAGGACCTGCAAGCTCCTCTTCTGGGGTCTTCTACTACAAGGTAGTGTTCTTTATGCCGTAACCTTGCAGCCTGAATGTTATTCTTCCATGTAATAGATAATTGACTCTTCGTTTCTTTTGCTGCGAAGGGGGTTTCTCTCATGCTCCTGACGAGTTAACCTATGGCGTTGATGTGACTATGATGAGGTTTTGTGGGATTCTCCAGGTGTTGTCTCAGCCTCAAGATTCATTTTGTGTAGATATATACTCACGGCCTAGAATGTTCATGTTTGTCTTCTGAAAGATATTTCTGTTTTCATGTAGAGAATAGCTTTATCCTACTTGGTAGTAGCATTGGTGGAAATCTTCACAAAGGACTCACATGAGGAGAATCTGTCAACCGGAAGGTTCTCGATATTCAAGTCATATTATTGGCACTGGTAAACCTGACATTTGAGTTGTTCAGAATATAAATTCATGAAAACCAGATCGAGAGTTTCAGATTATTTATTAATCTTGTACATTCACAGGATTGTGGGTGCATCAGTTCTTGCGATTTATCTGGCAACAATCTATGGAACTTACGTTCCTGACTGGGAATTCGTTGTCTATGATAAAGATAGCATTCTCTATGGGAAAATCCAATCTGTAAGTCTTTCGATGTTGCGCGTTATGACCATTTACTAAGTGTTGTGTTAAAGTCTGTGATCAGATAATATAAGAAATTCTGCAAATTATTTCCTAGGTGAAATGTAGAGTGAGAGGAGAGCTAAACCCTGCTTGCAATGCTGTTGGATATGTTGACAGACAAGTTTTAGGGATCAGTCATATGTATCACCATCCTGCGTGGAGACGATCCAAGGTACAATACCCAAATTCCCTTTGTGCTAGCCTCTACAGACTGAGAATGTTAGCAATTTGAGACTATGAAATGTTTTATGTCAATCATTATGGGTTTCTGAGTTTTATGTCATAGAATATAAAAAGAAGAGTTGATTAATGATTTATGTTTCATGTCAATCGACTCAATCCTTATGTTTTCTTTTGAGTTTTAGGCTTGCACCGATAATTCGCCCTATGAAGGATCTTTACGCAAGGATGCACCTTCCTGGTGCCATGCTCCGTTTGAGCCTGAAGGAGTCCTAAGGTCTAATCTTGTCACTAACCGAGCATCATCATCCTCTTTTCAGAAGTTTAATATCATTCAGAATCTTGTCTGATGCAGCTCCATATCTGCTATTCTTTCTACACTCATAGGAGTCCATTTTGGACATATTATCTTACACTTTAAGGTCAACTTATCGAATCAAACATAAGCCTCAAGCTCTTACAAATTAGCACCCTTTTGTCTTATTCAATACCATCATTGCAACATTACCAAATTTTCTCAGGGGCATTCAGCTCGGCTGAAACATTGGATCTCCACGGGTCTCGCTCTCCTCGCTGTCGGACTCACTCTACATTTCACACACTGTGAGTAACACCGTGTATTTGATCCAACTTAAAACATTCTCTTCTTTTAACATATATTACAAAACTCAATTTTTTTTGCAGTGATGCCTTTGAACAAACAACTCTACAGTTTCAGCTACATATGTGTGACCTCCGGTGCAGCCGCGCTCGTCCTCTCTGCCTTGTACTCTCTGGTAATTCTTGTTCCACCTCATTTGGCGACAAACATTGCACAAAACAGATTTATCTTCCTTTTTTTTTCCGGGTTTTTGCAGGTGGATATATTGGAGTGGAAGCACATGTTTCTTCCTCTAAAATGGATAGGCATGAACGCAATGCTTGTCTACGTGATGGGAGCTGAAGGTATTTTGGCTGCTTTCTTCAACGGTTGGTACTATCGCCACCCGCGCAATACACTGGTAAAATAAATCAGTTACTAATTACTCTTAATTCTTAAACTAGATTCTAACCTTTGTTCTCCATTTGAAGTTGTTGACTAAACAGTGTTATACTAATATGATACTGTTTTTTAGATAAATTGGATTCGGGAGCATGTTTTTATCCGAGTTTGGCATTCAAGAAGGGCTGGCGTCCTTATGCATGTCATTTTCGCCGAGATTCTCTTCTGGGGGTTGGTCACTGGTGTTTTTCACAAATTCAAGATCTATTGGAAGCTCTAAGTGGATCGTGAAAAAACACCTATATATCTATATGCGAAGTTGTAATAGATAGGATATATATAAATCAAATTCTTAATAAGTTATGTATAACCTTTATTACCCTTAATAAAATATCCCATTGTTGATGATATGTTACTTACATCAGGGCTGGGTAGGGAATAGGGATGAGCACAGGACAATTGCCCACAATTTTGGATATATATTCTATTTGAGCACGGATAGTTTTTGTATATGTAGTTAGCTTGTTAAAAACAGATACCCATAATTTCAAATATTTCTTATCTCGGCCTATTACTTGCTACTTGCGAGTTATTTGTACGGTTTGTATCCGATTAAAATCTAATTTAAACTTATAATTCAAATTTGTTGACCCAAAAAAAAAAAACTTATAATTCAAATTTAACTTTTGTTTTTTTTGTAAAGATAATACAACAATTTAAACAAGTATATAAAATACGAAAAATAAAACAAGTAAAGCAAGCTGGGTATTACTATTACTACTATGCGTAGTTGCTCATTTCTATATGAACTACTCTAAGACTCTAAAAGACAGAGAGGGTTCGGGTTGCTAGGTTCCCATCGACGCGGGGAGTTGTAAGCGAAGAAAGAGCTAAAGACGTTTCGCAAAGAAGCTGCCGAGGAAGAGGAAGACGAAGACGATTCACTTCTTTCCCGCCACTTTCATTGTCTGCTCCAAACCCCTCCGTTGGTTTGCAACATGTTGTGGGTCGACAAGTACAGGCCAAAATCGCTGGACAAGGTCATCGTTCATGAGGATATCGCCCAGAATCTCAAGAAATTGGTATGCCTTTTGTTCGAGCCCTAGGTCAATTCCTTCTTTTAAAATGTTTTTTGGGGGGTTTCTGATGGGTTTAGGAGCTGGTTTTTTTATTCTCCCCGTAGGTTACCGAGCAAGATTGTCCACATTTGCTCTTCTATGGACCGTCAGGTTCGGGTAAGAAAACCCTAATCATGGCGCTTCTCAAGCAGATTTATGGTGCCAGTGCAGAGAAGGTATCCATCTTTCCCTTAATTTTTATTTTTTGGGTATACAGTAGTTTGGTAATAACAAAAGATGACGACTTTGAACCCTAATGCTGTTTGAGCAAAGTAAACTGTTTATTTTGGCATGTTGAGATGTTTTCAAGTTATTTTCTCTTTAAGTTGATTTTCATCTTTTGATTGCTAATTTTCTTTCATTTTCATTCTGCAGGTGAAAGTGGAGAACAGGGCATGGAAAATTGATGTGAGTTGCACATGGTTTTTGTTTCAATTGCTTTTTTCTTCCAAAGTTCTCTCTGCTTGATATCCATATTCGTTTTTTGCCCTTGTTGGTTCCGTAAATCGTGTTTCAGTGTCTTCTTGTACTTGTGAGCGGAGAGATGTGAGTTGTGTTTACTATCTTTTCTTTTGGTGGTCCTTCTCAGTCAATTCTTCTTTTAAAGATGACAGCATTGTGATAATTGTCAGTTTTATTGTCTCTAGTCTTTTAGTATATGAAACCTACTAAGCCAGACCCACTGAAGTCTTGGGATCCTTCGTAGTTGTTCTAATAATATGTTTCACCTTCTATCATTTTCTGCTTTTTTTCTTTTCTTTTAAGTTTCTCTATTTTTGTTCTTTTAACTTTGAAAAATGCAGGCTGGGAGTAGAACTCTTGATCTGGAGCTCACTACATTATCAAGCACCAATCATGTGGAACTTACTCCAAGTGATGCAGGCTTTCAGGACAGATACATAGTTCAAGAGATAATTAAAGAAATGGCCAAGAACAGACCAATTGACACAAAAGGAAAGAAGGGATATAAGGGTAAGAATTAGTGTTCCGCCTGACTATTTCACTACATTATCATTAGTGGTGACACTTTCGATGTTGAGGGCTCATAATAGTTCTTCGAAGCATCTACCAAGAGTGTGACTTGGTCTACATTTTATGGTTCATATTATAGTTTTTTTTTCCTTTTGCATCGTCAGTTAAATGGTTGCCTCATATTTCTAGATTTAAGGCTTCATGTTCACCTGAATGTCTTCATTACACATTTAGATGGTTCTATGTTCTCGGTTATCAACTTATCTTTCGTCTCTTAAATCGTTTCTAGGCTAAGGTTTGCCTCCATGCCCTGCCCAATTAGTTCAACCTCTTGCCACATATTGATGTTGGATGATGGATGATATATGCGAAAAGTATTTGGCTTTTTCCCAAACGCATGATTTTGTGTTTTTTTTTTTTTTGGGTTTTGGCAGTGTTAGTACTAAATGAAGTTGACAAGCTCTCCCGAGAAGCACAACATTCCCTGCGGAGAACAATGGAGAAATATAGCTCTTCTTGCCGTCTCATCTTATGCTGTAACAGTTCTTCAAAGGTTACAGAAGCTATTAAGTCTCGTTGTCTCAATGTGCGGATAAACGCACCTTCGAAGGAAGAGGTACAGAACTTGTTTCCCTCTGTTTTTGTAAAATATTCGCTTAAATAATCAGCCAACCAAATTCTCTTTAAAGTGCCCATCCTAGGGAAGATCTCGAATTACAATTCGTTTTTCCTTTAGATCAACTCAATATAGAAATCAATTCTTGCATATTCATGCCTTCCTTCTGTGTACTTCTCACTAGATTGGCAATAACACAACAAATTAAAACTTGTACCTATGTATCTGCTTTTATCCTTTATGTGCGATGTGCAAGTTTATTCCTGTGTTTTAAAAATATAATATAAAGAATCTGTAGTCGCTATCAGGAAGATGACATAAGATTCAGTGTTTGCTTAATTTGGCCTGTGTAAACTTTCTTGCAAAAAACATGTATACAAGATTATTGTTTACAAAAATGTAACTCTCTGTTTCCAGATAGTGAAAGTGTTGGAGGTCATTGCAAAGAAAGAAAGTCTGCAACTACCCCAGGGTTTTGCTGCTCGTATTGCCGAAAAATCAAACCGCAGCCTTAGAAGAGCTATTTTGTCACTTGAGACTTGTCGTGTTCAAAAGTAAGCATCATTAACGGTATCTATGCAGACAATTAATGAGTTTGATGATTCTTTTGTTGTTTCATGTTTTGAAAAATAATTAACATATATTCTTTGTAGCTACCCGTTCACAGATAACCAAGTGATATCTCCCATGGATTGGGAAGAGTATGTTGCTGAAATAGCAACTGACATGATGAGGGAACAGAGCCCTAAAAGGTCAGACTTTAGCAAATCATTTAGCTTTACAATTTAAAATTTTTAAACATCCCTTAATTTAATCATCTCTTGTGTGCTTCTTCAGTTTGTTTCAGGTGCGTGGGAAGGTATACGAGCTGCTAGTTAATTGCATTCCACCAGAAGTCATACTGAAGGTTCAAACAAAACCCAATTCTATTTTCAATTATTTATTTGTGTCCCTTTCTCTTTCCTTTTTAGCCATAGTTTATACTTTTCCAGAGTCTCCTTCATGAATTGCTGAAGAAACTGGACTCGGAGCTAAAGCTTGAAGTCTGCCACTGGGCCGCATATTATGTAAGATTATTTGAGTACTGCTCTTACGTCTTAGCTTGAGAATTTGATTTCTCCTTATCATTATCTCAACATCTGTGTTATCATTGAGCCTGAGCTCTGGTCCTTTGATTTGATGGCTTTCTTGATGATATGTCTTTGGCCCTTTTTACAGGAACATCGGATGAGATTAGGTCAGAAAGCCATATATCACATAGAAGGTATATAAACTCTTTAGTTGTTGCATTTGGCTCATATAGGTTACATAAAAAACCATCTTCTTACATTTTTATGGGTGCTATTATTGTTGGTGTTACACTGCAGCATTTGTGGCCAAGTTTATGAGCATATACAAAAACTTCCTCATTTCAACATTTGGGTAGAGAAGGAAGGCTTCAAAACCAGGAAAAGAGGACGGACTTGTACTGTTTTTTTCTTTTCTATAATGCGATGATCCGAGGTTCTGAAATTAAGGTTTAGTAACTTGAATGTTTATTTTTTTTATCTTTTCCTCAACTTTAACCGTCTTAATTTCAATAACTATGGAAGCGGTTTGGTTGTCGCAACATGAGAACTAGCTAATTAGGAACAATGAAACAAAAGAGTGGCTATTCAATCTGCCGGTCTATCTTTGGCTTGGTCAAAATCTTCCACTCTTCCGATTCAAGTTGAGCCTTTTACTTGTAGCCTACCTCGTTTGTATATAAAATATGAGCTGAACACAAAAATTAGCATAAAAACAACTTTGGAGAAGTCTCCCATTCAAGCTTTCAGAACGTATGAGAGTGTCCGTTATAGCTTTGCATATGGGAAAAATAAGAGAAGATGATTCACCCGATTCATAAATCATAATCTAGTGAAATACTAGAACTCTGCTTAGCTGATGAAAAGAATATATATCGTCCGGTTCGATCGATCAATGCCTACAAGGATTTAGGGTTTAAGATTATCAAAGTTTATAATAGTGTAGGGTTTAAAATTATAATCTGAAGACACGAATCGAATTGAAAACTCAATCTGAAAAAAGCATTGCCAAAATGTATGTACTAGACTTTAAAAAAAAAAAAAAAAAAAAACTTTGGTACTACTATTTATAAACCGAAGAACATGAATCGAAATCAAGATTGAACAGAACACTATAAAAATAATGCAGAAACTTGTACGTAAAGTTAGACGGTGTAAGATAATTGGAATGATCGGATCAGTATCAGGCCACGCGTGACTCTGAATTTGATATTCAGGTTATTTACTTTCTTTTCATACCTTTGCCATTGAGAAATTTCGTTCATCGATTTGATTCTTAGTTACAAGTTATATAACAGGAAAAGTTGTCGTCTGATACCTCCATGCCTCAGTCGCCATCAAGGTAATCCATTCATCTAATGTCATGTGTATATCCGCTTTGAATGAATGAATGAATTTAGCTCTAATTAAGCAGTAGCTATGGATCATGGATGGTGATGGTTGTTGCTTGCTCATATATAATAAGATTTGTGATTTCTCAATGTTTTCCAATTTGTAACTTAAACTTGCAATGCCTTTTTGTATTTATTTTGTTTTTCTTCACCATTCCGACGACTATCTTCTTATAGAGAAAAAAAGTCCTTATTAGCCACTCAACACGTGTGCAAGCTATACCTTTCTGAAATGTAAAGACAACCCTGCGCTTTATTGTCTTTACTGAAACGACAAACATGAAAGATGACGTCATAGATTTCGTTCGTTTGTGTTTAAATTTTGAGCTTACGATTTAATAAGATTTGTGAGTTAAAACACCAAAAGTGATGTTTTTTTTGTATATAAAAAATGATGCACTATGTATATAACGAATTGGTGGATCTGGCAAGTCAATGCCAAATGTTCAAGAAGTTCCGCTTTATTTGAAATAATGAAATGTCGATGGTTTGTAACAGCTTTGACGGTTTTACCTCCGCCCTTAGTATGAAGAAGAATGGTTTTGAATTGGTTCTTGGGTTGACCAACCTCTTTTGACTCCTCTCAACAACAACAAAAACGTGGGATCGCATAATTATTCCATGTGTATGGGTTCAGAAGAATGTAATTAGCGAAAAAAACAAATTTATTACAATAAATAAAATAAAAAATAAATACACGTATCTGACGAAATGTAGCGCAAGTTAGCAAATTGGCTTTCTCTTCCTCAGATAGATATTTCCGCTTTAAAACCACCGCCAAACGCACTTGGTTTTTCTCTCCAAACTCTTATTTTTCCCCTCTCCTTCCGATTTTCTTTCTCAGCAATGGCGGAATCAAAGACAAAATTTGCAGAAGTCAGGGAATGGATCATAGAACACAAGCTTCGTACCGTTGGTAACCACTCTCCTTTTATTCCGTCCTCGATCAAACTTTCTCCTGGGTCGTTTTGGCGTAATAAGAATACACGATCGAGTTTCCTGACAATATTCGCGTTGGTTCATCGTTATTATAGATCTGGGTTATGTCGTGTTTATCTTAATAATTCCTCATATCTGAATTTTTGGGTCTGGGTTATCTCAATTTTAGGGTTTTTTTTTTGTTTCAAATATCAGATTTCCTCTTTGCTTCACACTCTTGGTGCTCCGATATGCTTATGATATTATTCGTCTCTGCGGTTTCGTAACATTCGAGATTAAGAATGTGTTTGTGTTTGTTCTGATATATATTTTTTATATCTTAATTCGATTCTTCATAGGTTGTTTATGGCTTAGTGGTATCTCTGGTTCAATCGCCTATAACTGGTCAAAACCTGGTATGAAGACCAGTGTCAGAATCATCCACGCTAGGTAAATTTTCTAATCGAAAATTTCCCAAGTTTTTATTCTTAATTTTGGGTTATAGACTTTGTTAGATGGTAGAAGATATCATAGTTAGATTATTCCATTGAAGAACCTGATTCTTATCTCTTTCTAATGGTCAAGAAACCTGCATCGAAGTAATTTAGTTATGTATTCTCATAAAGACACTAATCTTTTGATGGACAGTTTCGATGTAGAAAACTAATGCTTGAAGAAGCATAAGCTTCAATCATGGTTACTCTATATCTTTGTGTGGTGGGGGCTTGAGATTCTCCATGTGAATGAAAATCGCTTGTTCTCGTTGTTTCTTCATTTCTTCACATGTTAAACGTAGAATGCTCATTCTAACAACATCTCATCGCGTTTCAAATATCAATCATATAAGAGAAAAATTTAGGGTGTTGGATGTATCACAAATGCACGATCATGATATTCTTTTTTATTCTTCTTGGATTGTTTTTTTTTTGTTACCTTTAACATGGATGATGCTGATCTTCAATATTTCTTCACCATTAGATCTCTCACACATTTCTGGATTGGATTATATTTTCAGGCTACACGCTCAGGCGCTGACATTAGCTGCTCTAGCTGGAGCAGCCGCAGTGGAGTACTATGATCACAAAACTGGAGCCACTGATCGCTACCCGAAATTTCTGAAGCCTGAAAACTTGAATAAAGACTAATGCTCTTTCGACCAAAAAAAAAAAAAAAAAAGACTTAATGCTCTTAATCATGGCTGATGCTAATTAAATTTTGTTATTTTTGTACTTTGAAAGGATTAATTCTGGGTTATATAAGCCCTACGACTCGCAGATTGTTTGCACAATACGGGGATGCAAAAATGTAAGAGATACGCGTACAGAAATTATCAGTTTATATGAATAAACTTTTACTTATATTTGGGTTTATGAGGCTGGTCATTTTGTTTTTAGCCCAAGTCCTGATTATATCTCCTATCCCTAATTGAGATTATTATTCGTTAGCTGTGTGTCCCTCGTTGAAGATTGGCACTTGTCAGTATTACATATATTTTATCGATGAATTAAAATGTTCTTACGGTTTTCTGGCAATGTAAGTAAAAAACACAAGATTCAATACCTATTTTCTAATTGTGAAAAACGTTTGATGGTTTGATTATTAAAAGCTCGTATACTATATTCATCCTCTCTTCTCTTCTTAAGAAATCCTTTTCTCTTTTCACATTCCATTCCACAACTAGGTATGGTTTTAAGTTTTAACAACTAACACCTTCCAAACACTTAACTGGGCCTATAGCGTCTAGCCCATGAGTGCATAACACCCAAAACAATATTTGCCGTTTAAAAGCTTGTGTGAGGAAAAGATGTGTAAAAAGAAAAAGTCCCACATCGGTTACACATGAAACGAATGTTTGGGGAAGCAGAGTATAAGAAGAGAAGTGGATGGAACGAGCAAATCACTTACCTGGACGGGGTCAACTCGTGATCAAGAAGACGAGTGGCCTAGGCTAGTGACTTCCATTGCACAAAGGAAGGGTGCTTAGCTTAAGGTCTTCCCACGTGGAAGAGCCTACGTCATTATTTGTGGCAGAGGGGGCCTGCGTTCGCGCGGTCCCTACCATCCATTAGTTTTAATCTATTATGTTTTTATTATAGATTTTAAATTGAAAAATGGTGACTAATAAATTGTTTTAATCTTTAATGTTTCTGTCAACTGAACATTCGTAAATCAATTGTTTACTGGACAGATTTGATTTTAAAAATAAAATGATTTTATAAAAAAATTCGAGAATTTAGATAATTCAATTATCCCACATCGGAAGTGTATAACAAGTTGGTCGGTTTTGTTTGGATATAAAATAAAGAGGCTTTCCTTCGTCTCAAACCATCTTTGCGCTTGGGGCAATGACGCAGCTAATGAGGTACTAACCGAGGCGCGTCTATTGCTGGTTGAAAACTATTTCCAAACCCCCTCTTGGGCCTGAGCTTGCTTGGGCCTTCGAGAATTTCTGGAAGGGCTCCCTTCGGGGTAAAGCCCTACAATCTTCTAGTTCAATTTTAAAAACTTGTGACTCGCTCGTTTGCACTTTTACCCATTTCTTATCATATATAATTTGACCTAAAATTAATTACCCAAATGCTTCTGAAGCCAAATCGAAAGGTAAATCAAACATACATACATGTGAAAGAAAATATTTAAAACATCTCAAATCAGAAATAGGTCCGTAGAATTGCTTTCGGCCCATTAGAATATTGTTAGTGAATTACATATCGGAGTTTCTGAAACAAATCTGAAAGTGATGGGGTCTTTTCGATTTAACAAATAAACCGGGGTTACTTCTGTTATTTATTACCACAAAATTATCTTTAAAAAAAAAAAAAAGAACCTGAACTAAAAGAGCACCTTAAAAACCCTAGACGCATTTTCTTCCTCTATTTCAAGATCAAAACACGCCGCTCGTCGCTTCGTATTGTTCCATCTTCTAGAAATTATACTCGGCAGCTACAGGTACGCCGTTATCGTCCCTCTTTAATCTTTCATATCTTCCATACAGTTTGTTTGTGTTGTTGTTTGAAACTCTTTGATTTGTCTATTGAGATTTGAAAATCAAAAGGAAGAGAAGGAACGGGTTTTAGTTTATCTTCTCTAGTTGGTTTAGTTTTAGTTTTCGTTTTGCTGCAAATGTAATTGACGAACTTAGCTAGACCTTATTATTCATAAGATTAATCGATTCTAGTTTGAGATGTAGATAGAATTTTACAGGTCTTTTAGTATGCGTTTTACTGTCAACATAATCAATGGCGAATCTGTTTTGGATTGCAGAGAGAGGAGAGGTGAAAATGAGTCGTGGAAGTGCCGCAGCTCCGAAGGGGAAGAAGAAGGGAGTTTCCTTCACCATTGATTGTTCGAAGCCTGTTGATGACAAGATCATGGAGATTGCTTCGCTAGAGAAGTTTCTCCAGGAGAGGATTAAGGTTGGTGGTAAAGCAGGTGCTCTTGGTGATTCTGTCTCAATAACTCGTGAGAAGAACAAGATTACCGTCACTTCTGATGGCCAATTCTCCAAGAGGTATAATAAAACTAAACCAAATTGTCTAATTTTGCTTAACTTGTGTCTAAATTTTGGCCGTAATTCGTAGGAATGGTTTTGGTAATGCTTTTTGTTCATCTTGTTGGGTTTGTGTTGCTGATAAGATCTTGGTAGAATCTTGAGGACATTGTTTGATTATGATTTTAGTTAGTCTCTTGAGTGTAATTCTTTTTTTTTTGTTTCTGCATGATAGATATCTCAAGTACTTGACGAAGAAGTACCTGAAGAAGCATAACGTGAGGGATTGGCTCAGAGTGATTGCAGCTAACAAGGACCGTAACCTCTATGAGTTGAGGTACTTCAACATCGCTGAGAACGAAGCAGAGGAAGATGACTAAAACCAAGATTTTTCTGTTCCTCTCTTCCTGTTGGTTTGGTTTTGATTCTCTACAATTATCTCTGTTTTTGTTAGATACTTTTTAGTTTGATTGAAGTAATACTCTTTTCTTTTGTTGTTGCGCACTTGAGCTTCTATGGAATCTGATTTCCAGACAGTTTTTTTCGATAAACCGAGTGGAGATTGCAAATGATTCGTTTATAAATTTGTTTAGTTGATGAAAATTAATGATAGTACAAGGAGAAAAGATATACAATTTGGGCTAATAAGGTTTGATAATGTCGTTCACGGTGGAGAGAAAACAAATTCGTATTCTTAAATCTTACATTTGGGTTGGCTTCAGTTTGTTTTAACTCGACCATTATATGGATCATCACTCTTTTAGAACAGAACAAGACTCTTTATAATTTGTTTGGGCCTTGAATAGATTGTATTAGCGTGAACACGCGCAGATGGAGCGTGTAAAAATCTCACGGTAGACTCCAGAAACAGCTGCTTTTTGTAATTGTGTTATCTCAAGCACGTGGCCATATTTTATCAAGGTTCACAAAAAAGATAGTCAACCAAAACCACGAGAGCTTTTTAAAAAGAAAAAAAAATATTGATCTCATTTTTATTTTTTTTTGTCGAAAAATATTGATCTCATAATATTTAGAGTTTGATGGGTAATGGTACAACGTGTGCAAATTTCTCACCAGTCAAAATATAATTGAATTTCCCTTTATTGTCTCGTCTCTATTTCTTACCGTATTCTATCTCTTTAATTCATCAACCTTCCTACTTCAGCTATTAACTAAACTATAACTAGTCAATTAGATTATTGTTCACTATCAGATCAGTGGAGTTTAGCTACTCTGAATCGTTGGTTTCTATCAAAAGACAAAGATTATACTATAGGTATCAAACCGGCTGTTTACATATTGGATAGAGATGTGTGATCTTTAACAAAGAATGAACACATTATACGGTGAAAGACATAAGAAAAAAAAGAAAATATTTGATAAACAGATTCTTTGTTATAAGGTGGTGGCTTACCATGATATTGTATAAGAATAATTTCACGTAAATATTATTTACCATGATATTGTATGAACATAAGAAAACAAATAATAAATTTGATAAACAGATTCAGTTTGCAAATTAGTTATTACGGATAGTAATACTAATATGTAAAGGATTGTACCCTAGCCACACTAACCACCACCTTATAAAATCCTGTTATAAAGAAAAAAAACCACCACCTTATAAGTTGTAAATTTGGGTGTGGTGTGTGCCACGTTTTAAAAATCTCCAGTCTACCTCCGATTATTTTCTGACTAGTCGCTATACCTATCCCATCCGTCTAATTGGCATAGGCGGTCGCCTAGTTTTTTTTTTTTTTAAAATAAATTTATTGTTTTACAAAAATCTTGAAAAGTTCTAATTTGATTTTACTATATTATTAGAAAGTTATTGAAAATCCAAAAAGTCATTAAAAATCATTAAAAGTTAAAAATTTATAAATTTATGAATTAATATGTTAAAAAGTCAATAAAATTCCAAAAACTAATCTCTGATTAATCCCCGATTAATCTCTAATTTTTGGGCTAAACGCTAGGTCCAATCCGATCGTATGACTAGCGTCTGCCGCAATTTAGAACATTGACGGTTTGAGTATAGAAATTAAAATTAAAATAAATAAAAAAATTATTGAAATGAGAGAGAGTGTGTTAAAAGCAAAGACGTCAGAGGGGGAAAACCCAAACCCATAAAACATGGGGGAACGATTCACTTCAATTTCGTCAGAAGTAAGTGACAGTGAACTGCAGAATCCTCCACTTTTTCCTTTTTCCTTTTCTTTTTCTTATAAAAATATGAAATCTTTTAGTTATACAATTATCTTTTTCACATATCATCGAAATCTATCATCTAAGATTCGATGCCCATGCTTTAAAACATGCAACAATGATTAAATTGACCAATGTACATATGCTTTTCTTTAACTGAACTTTAGTTTAACTTAACCCAAGAACTTGCACTACTTCCCTTGAACGACAGGTGAAGCTAATTATAGTAATTGTTTACTTTAGTTAAATATAGAAATTATATTTTTTCAAAGTGAAAAAATAAAGGGGGGATCAAACTCCTAGCACTTTTTCCAGCAATGGTCTCTCTCTTTTTTTTGAGAAAAATAAAAATTACATCTTACAACGTAGATTATTGCATCCCATTGGAGTATATAGGCTACAAATGTATTAATGTTACTATAAGATATACTATAGATCATAAATACTATAAGATTAGTTTTGTTAATAATGGGAGAATAAGAGAACAATAAATGATTAAAAGAGAGAAGAATTGCATTGGAACTCTGCAATACACAAAGTCTCTGTCTCTCTATCTATGGTAGTGGATCTTTTTTTCTTTTCTTTTCTCTTTTTTTGATCCGAGGGTAAAAAAAAGGAAAGGAGAGAGAGAGAGAAGGGGAAGAAACTCGCGAGGAACACGCAACCCACTCCTCTCTGTGTTACTGTCTCCATCACTTTATCATCATCATCTTTCATTTCTCTTCACCATCCTTCTCCTTTTTATTTATTTATTTTAAAGACACTTTTATTTCATTTCTTTCCTGTTTAAAATCAAGTAATGCGGTTTGAGAAAGTCAGCGATAGATAAATTTTGGACTTTTTCATACTTATCACTATTATTCATATAATTATCCATATTAGTTATTATTTTATTGGAAAAAGTTATGGTGGTTTCGGTTCTAGGAACGAATGCATAATTTCGTTGCATTTTTATGTTTGATTTTATCGTATGCAAACACTCCGCATGAACTACTTAATTTGTCACTTGGGTGTTGGTATGTTTTATCAGTAATGGGATTACATGAAAAAATATAGCCAAATGACTTGCTCATTCCTGAGATTAGTTGGATGCTTCGCCAAAAACTCGTATATTCAGTACCAATCTTCAAAAGATATGAACAACTTTTAGTTTAGCTGGATAAAATTTATATGCGTTAACTCTAGAGTCATTAGTGGATGTAGCTTCACTTAAGCGTGCCATATCACTACATTTTCGAACCAACTCCATGAGATTGATTGAACCAATCTTTGTTAATGTAAAAACCATCACTTAATTTATTCCGCATTTTAGGTGAACAGTGTCACAAAACATGGTCGTAATGATTTATAGACTTCAAATCCATGTATTTTTTTTTTTTGTCAACGACTTCGAACCCAAGTGTATTCTGACCGGATATAACCACACTAATTTTTTTATAAAGAATTGCTCGGATCAATCATTAAAAAGACTGAGGTGTACCATGAGGTACTGCATTTGAAAGCTTCTAAAATCGGGCATTGCGGCCTAACGACATTCACATTACCCCCAAAAGAAATTAGAGCTTAGATATTGTACTGGAACGACTATATATATTGAATATCCATTAACCATGAATGCTGGCAAATATACACGGAATATCTAAACACGAAACACTCTTACATTTTCGAACTTAGTTTAGTACGTAACAATTCGGCTGACATATATGTTTTTTTTTCTTCGAGGAGATGTATATTTTATGTAGTGACGTCACAATGAAGTAAAAACTGGGATAAAACAGTGTGAGTCTTGAACTTGGATTCGGCGGCAGGAAGTAGACATAAACTGACGCAGGCTCGTCACCTATCTTTACTCTCTGTCTCTATTACATTACATACTACATTGCGTAATAAACTATTTCGTTCTTAATAATGCTTAAAATATTATCGCTATTCTTACAAGCTACCCAATTGAAATATTGTCCACCAATTATCTGATATCCTCCTGCCATGGTCAAAGGTCGATTCTGTTTATTTATCCATAGTCAATTTTTAATTATCTACCAGCGAAATTAAAGTTGGTCTATTTCACTATTCTATAATCAAAATTACGTCGGGAGGGTTTGGAATTTTTCGAAGTATATTTTACGTATCTGTGAGGTCTCGTTTTACGTATCTATGTACACATGCGTACGTGTTGTATATATATATGTGAAATAAAATAAAAGATCATTTAAAGTAATGGAAAGACTTGGTGATATGATTGCCATTTTACTTCTTATCCACATTTAAAGAAATCCCACTTCAAGACTCAATCACTTTAATTCCGCTCCCATTTTTCTTTTTTTTTAGTTTTTGGGGATTTATTTTAATCTGACTTTTGCCTCATTTTATCAAACACTTGAAGCCCACTATATATGTACGTAAATGAACAAGCAGAAGTTCCTGCCTCCTCCTCACTCTAAGTTGTATATTTTATTCTTAAGTCTCTTCCCCTACACACGCAAATCTCTCTCTCTATATATATGTGTGTAAGTAGCCATGGAGGATCTATGGAGTTATTGTAAGAGAAATGTAATGGGTGAGTAACACTTGCTGGAGAAGCAGGGCACGTGCGAGCACAAATGAGATCGATCGGTACATGTTGATCATATTTTCGCACGTGTTCTACTCCTCCAACACGTGTGTCTCCCCCTCCCCGAATATGCAGTCGTCCACGGTGAGAAGAGAATGTCCACATAAACGTTCCGAGTTCATCTTTATTGGACTACTTAATGCGTACGTATCGTGGATATATAAGAACGATTTGAATTAAACATTAATAGTTATAGTTTTTTTTTTGTTGGTGTTGTGGTAGGCAATAATTATGCATACGGATGGGCATATTCATGTGATATTGAATGCATCGATATATTCATATGACCATATTAAATCGTTCAACAAGATTTTTCATATTATTATCTTACTACAATAGTAGACTTGGTAAAAGTTGGAGATAGATTATCGAACCCAAATGAATTTCCGTGGAGAGGATTGAAACTGTGAAAAACAGCTCTTTTGTTTATCTTTCTCCCGAATAACTAACTGATAAGGTTTTAATAGAACTATTTAACCTTTTTTTTATGTTAAATGATAACTATTTTAATTTATATTATGGATATCGGAATATTCAAGTTTCAAGACTGTTTGTTAACTCTGACAGACAAAATCTGTTTTATTCTCTCTCTTAAAGATACATTCAGTAACCTTGATTTATTTAGGGAAGAAAGGGATGTTAACAGTGTAATAATAAATAAAATAAAAAAATGATTTGCTTACGTCATTGTTATAAAAATGTATGCATGCGTGTAAATGTGTGTAGGGTAAAAAGAAGAAAGGTAGTTGAAGCAAAGTTGCCTTAGAAAGCGGGGGACTTTCTCTCTTTCACTCACTGCCATTATCTCCTACTTCTGTCTCTTTGCTCAGTAACAGTTTAATAAATAAAGTGAAAATAAAATAAAATTCACATAAAAACATTTTTTTTTTTGTAATATTGTCATGTACTTGTGGAGACAGGAAAAAAAAACTCTTAGAGGGTACAATTTTGTTTTCCTGTGATTCAAACGAAATTTTGTGTAAAATTAAAAAAAGATCAGAATGCACATGTAACAAACAAAATTAAAAAAAAATTACAAACAAAATTAGATATGAAGTGCCAACAATGATAAACATTTTCGATAGATTATACGGAACAAATGTTCCAAGAGAAGTTACAAAAAAAGATAATGACATCATGAAAAACTGGTCGGTTTCTTGACCCCAAAAAAAAACTGGCCCCGGTTTAAGCTGGTTTTTCTATTTCTCCTGCACTCCATTAGGGTTGGCTCAAAGTTATTGTTGGGCCTAAGCCATAGATTAGATGTGGGCCTATTGGCTCTCGTACTAAAAACGCTCCCTTTTGATCGTGCTTCGATGGGCCAATAATGGGCTTACTTTTTTTTTGTGTGATCAAAACCCAATTTCTCGTCCTAGGGTTTTTTCACCTGTCATCCTCATCGGCGTTTTGTTCAATCTCTCCTTCGCCGGACTCCGTCGCTTTCTAATTCCCAGGTACGCTAAACATGGGTTGAATTGCTGAAACATTGCCAGTCTTCTTGGCAGTTCTTACGGTAGATTAGTTTTCTAGGACTAGGCTATCGAGCCAATTTCTTACTGGGATTGGAACCAATTTCTTACTGGGATTTTAGTTTCGTCTTGATCAAAATTCAATTTTTTTGTTTGCTGGGTATTTGGTGAAAATTCTCCATTTAAAGCTCCGTGTAGTCTTAGTTTAGGGCCACATTTCGATCCCTTCTTTGTATTAGAATTGCTAATGAAAGCAGGTTCCTCCATTTACCTCTGATTGATGAGTAGTAAAGGAAATAGATTCATCTTTGGTACATTTTCATTTTGGAACGTTGTTTACATGCTCTCGATCTCATCAGAAATGTCAAGTAACCCAAGAAAGCAGTTTAGGGAGGCACTAAATCTTTGATTGGTTTCGATTGTTCAATTTTCTCTGTTATGGTTGTTACATGGGCAATGTTGTACTGATCGGTTCGAGTAGCAAGGAATGGCAACTTTTCAGGTTTGAGTAATTCCGTCAACATTATGTGTTTGGACTATTGTTTATGATTGTGGTTTAGTCACAAATTGATATCCACCAACTGTTTGATGAAATGTCTAAAAGAAGTCAAATGCTGTTCGTTTGGTTATCGCTGGAGAGCAAAAACTTAGGAACTTGATTTTTTTTTCTAGGTTTGGTTTTGGTTTAACAAGCAGTCGGGATTTATAAAACCAGGAGTGCGCAGTCTTTTGTCTGATATGATGATATATATACGTGAAGATTTAGCTTTAAAATGGGATAGTTACTTCTAGATATAATGTGATATTATCATGCCTCTGCTTATGTGAATTTTGCTGTATTCCACTTCACTGTAATGCAATTTCGTTTTACTCTTTGCTTGCATTTACGAGTTCCAGGTTTAAATCTTGGTCATGGGCTGTTGTTGCTTAGTGAAAGTTAGAGTTTTCTTCTTAGTTCTTTCACATACCTCTAAATGCTTTATTAGATCCTCTCTTTTAAAGGGTTTACACTTTGTTTCTCCTTGCAGACTTTTTGAGAAAGAGAAGGATGGTGATTCCACCCGCAGTGAGACCACCACGTCTCTTCGACTACCTAAAACCTTACGTCTTGAAAATGCACTTCACGAACAAGTTTGTTCACGCCCAAGTCATCCACTCACCAACGGCCACTGTGGCTTGCTCAGCGAGCTCACAGGAGAAAGCATTGAGGGAAACAATGGGGGTCACACGCGACGTGGTTGCTGCTGCAAAGATTGGTAAAATCCTTGGGGAAAGACTCTTGATGAAAAATATTCCAGCTGTTACTATTCACATGAAGAAAGAGCAGAAGTATCATGGTAAAGTCAAGGCTGTGGTCGATTCTGTCAGGGAAGCAGGCGTCAAGTTGCTTTGAGGATTATTCAATAATCCATGAAGCCAAATCAATTTCATGTTGTGAATTCGGAATATTGTCGTTTTTTTCGGCTTACCGGACGGATTGAGATTAGATTCGTGCCACAATGAAAGCCTTGCTTAATCCATGTTGCTTCTTCTTCTTCTTGGTTATGAAGAAAAATGTTCAAAGAGAATGAATGTCATAAGCTTTGACTATTGAAATAAACTTAAATTACATCAATTTCATTTCTTAAAATTTCGACATATACAAAGCAATATTTTGATTAATGGTGCCTTCTCCACAATACTATTATAATATATAAGGTGTTGAATCATTCCCAGAGTGAGAGGACCATAAAAAAAAAAAAACAAAGTCCGAGAGAGAGAGAAAGGCTAAATCAATAAAGAGGAGATTCTATTCCAAAACCAAATTAGACGGAGTGTATACAATCGGGTATTCGGGTCGACCCATATTTGTCTTCCTCGCGGGCGCGACTTGTTGAACTTTAGTCACGAGTACTCGTCTTCATCTTTATCTTTTGCTTCGAGCTTAGATCAGTCGAGAAAGATGGGAAGATGTTTAACGAAGAGGTTGTTTCTGATTCAGAGTCCGATCCTGTTTCTTCATCTCCTGATCTCCTTCTCGTCCGGTTAGTATCAAATCTTAGGGTTCTTCTTGTTGACATTTCCATTTGATCTGCTGGTTAGATTTCGGAAAATGGGTATCGGATATATCTGATTTTGTCACTCAAAGTCTCAATCTTTTTTGCTTTTGTCGTTTGGATCGTCTTGACCCGTCTGATGCAAACCAAGCTGATTAGAAATTGAGTTTTGCGTTTGTTCCTCCTCAGCTTGTTGTTGTTGTTCATGTGGGTTCAGTGTTTTGCTAGCTTCATTTTGAGATTGGGCTATTCATGAAAAGAAATGGAACTTTGTGCAAGGAAAACTTATCAAGAGTTGCTCAATTTGAGTGAAATGCTCGGTTTGAGGGTTGTACTTGCTTAAGAATGGTTGTAGAATAATGTTTTCAGGTGCAGTTAAACCGGATTCGAAAGGAGTATGCGTTTCAAAAGGAGGGCGGTTTCCGCCATATGAATCAGAAGGAAAGCCTCCTAAATCTGTTGGTAGAGGATCCAAGGATCTAACGCTGTGCCGGGTGTTCCGTAAAAGGACTTGTTGCTCTTCTGCTCAGACAAACCCGGCTTTTGTAGCTGTCAGAAACTTGGCTACTTATGGAGAAGCTAGTCAAGATTGCCTGCATTTGTTCGAGTTATTGGAGTGTTCAATCTGTAATCCAAATGTTGGAATTCAACCAGGGCCTCCTCGAATTTGCGCGTCGTTTTGTGACAAAGTCTTTGAAGCTTGCAAAGACGCATACTTCGCCAGTAATGCACTTACACAGGTAAGAAAATTTATCGGTGTTTAGATGATTGTGATAAACAAATGCAAGGGACTGTTTCTTTCCGTAGGAATTTGGAATCTAAATGGTTTCCATATGTGGTTAGATGATTGGCCCCTGTGGAGTCAACGACGACATCGTCTGCGTTAAGGCCTCAAATTGGGAGTCCAATGGCACAGCATTCTGCGAAGCAGTTGGTTTTTCCGTTCAAACAAATGATGATTCCAGAGAAGAACCGTGTTACGGAAGCAAAGCAAGTCTAGAATCAGTGGTGGAATCATGGTCGAGAGACTCTCGAAAGAAGACCCCTTCGAAGACTGAGACTTTATCATGTTTTAAAGATCTTTTGCAATGGGTTCGCGTAATGACAACGATTCAGAAGATTTCTTTGGGAGTGTCATTTCTTGTAGCAGGAATGTTCTTGATCAGGTTTGGCCTTTCTCTCTTCTCTCTTCTCTCTAAGTAAGCCTCTAAGTAACATCTCATCCTACTAACACTTGCTTTAGGTGCTACAGGCAATGGAATAACCATAATCAGAAGCAGCGGCTAGCTGCGATTCAGAGGGCCGCTAGACGATTGGGAGGGAACGCGAACGGGAATTCATACAGTGCAGCTATAAATAGAAGAATAGTTCAAAGTTGATTTCTTTTCACCAATGAACAGGCTGAGTAAGCTTATGGAAGGATATTTTACAACAGTAGTTGCAAAAGCCATGAATTAACTGTTATCAAAGTCGACCCTTTACTACGTAAAGGCTTGTCTCAAGTGAAATTTTGACAAATGCGTGAAGTACTGCGATTTAATGTTTGTCTTTTCAAATACTGAGAACATTAGAGCGAAAAACAAAATACAGAAGAAAAAAAAAACAAGCTGAGGCAGGAGAGATAAACCAGGACAAGTTTTACTCTTTTTATGTTTTTGACCCCATATTAAATAATCATATCTTGTTAGCCCATAATTCTCAGTTTGATGCATTATTACACAATTCTGCCTTCAATCATGCTACTTTCTTTTAGTAACGATGAATTTGGTTCATGTGCAATTGTTGATTCAAACATGATAAACTTGGAACAAGACAACAACAACAACAAAAAGACATACTACTTTGCGATTCATAAGAATTCGTTTCAAATTTGTTAGACCTTTTCGGAAATAAACCCTACTTTATACTCTCCAATCGATGTTGAAATATTCCTCGTCCTCGTTTTCCAAGCAAAACCCTCTTTAAATCTCTTAACGTTATTTGACTTTGTTTGCAAGAATGCTCTTCCAGTGATCAACAACGGACCTCGACACAGACCGGATGATAGGGTTACCATTCTTGGCGAGGAATTGAAGAGTGCGAAAGGCGTCAGTTTTGGTAATAAGTCGAGGAGTTAGAGGCAAGCTTCGCATAAGTCTGAGAACTTCAACGCATCGTATGGCTTCAGGAGAGGCGGTGTGAAATCCTTTGTCTCTTGCGAGATGAGCGGCTCTTGTAGCGACGCCAATCAGTTCTTCAAGGTCTTTCCTTTTTACCATTCTTCGTTTTCTGTTTCTTCTCTTCACGTCTTTCGTACTTTGTGGTGGAAAATCATCTGAAAAAGTCATTGATTTTTGAGAAAAACAACACAGAGAAGAGATACTGAAGAACTAGAGAGAGAATGTGAGAGAGAGGGAGAAAGGGAGAGTGAAAAACTGATGCGAGCAAGAGGAGACCACTACTGGTTATATAGAGAAAATTAAGTTCTCTTTTTTTTTCTCCAAATTTTAGATGGAATTGGGTTTCGGAAAAAGGAAAATAACGGGAAACAGGATTAACACTTTTCTTTGTTGTTATTGTTGGGGAGATAAAAAAAAAAAAGGTCCGTTGATTTCCTTAATTGGTCGAGATCGGCCACAAATTTCCTTTTCTCTCTTTGAAAAAAAAAAGATTTGGTCAACAAATTACATGTGTTCGCTTGCGAGCCAAGCAAAAAGCCCATGAAACTCACAATCCTGGCCCATTTATCACATAGAGAGGAGATATTCCTGTCCTGAGAAATTGGGGAAGCGATGGCGAATTGGCGATGGCGAATTGGCGATCGCGTTTGTTATTACGTTTGCCTTTGCGTTTGCAGCCACGGGAGATGTCGAAATCCGGATCTTGAGTGGCGTCGTAGCTTCTTTCTTTTCTTAATTTGCTTGTAATTGTTGCATGGAAGAGAACAACTCATAATCATAAGGAGCATTATACTACTTGTAAGTAGGATGATTCATGAGCCAAGAAAAAAAGGAGCAGGATGATTCATGCTTCTACTGTCGAAGAATATTTACAGAAAAAAGTAATTATTGTTCGTTGCTTTTGTCAAGAAAACTTAACAAATACCCACTCACAATCCGACGAGCTATTGTTCTGGTTTTTCTGTGTGTTTAATGTTTGTCTATCTATACTGAACATTAGAGCGAAAAAATTAAAGAAATGTGATACCTTGATGATATGCAAAAGGGTTTGTAGAACAAGAAAAATAAATAAGCAAGAAAAGAAAATCTACGAAAACACTCTAACTTTAAACTAAAAGGGTTAAAAGAAGAAAGAAAAGAGGAGATCAAAATCTCCAGAAGCAGAAGACAGATCATTCTGCATCTATACACATAAAACGAAGCGTGTTTTTGTTTTCTCACGTTTTTTTTTGTTTTTTTACAGAAGTTGTTTGATGACTAAGGACCCTTTGGGTGGTTCATTGCATTTCAACCCATAACTGATGACACAGACACCGTTATAATGAAAGTCTGAATCTTGAGACTAGCTTGAGATGTGAAACAGCTATCTTGAGAGAGAAGACTCGAGTTTCAAGACTTCCCCATTTTCGGTACCTGACAAAGAGAAACACATGACCAATACTTGTTAAGTGTACGGAAACATGCGGCAAAAAAACATAACTTTTCATGGCCCAAGAAAATAACAATGTTGCTCCTATTGCTTAAAATTGTGGACTTGAAGTTCATGCTAAGATCTCACATTGAAACCTAAGGTTTCGTTGCAAAGAGTCGAATAAGGTTTTCATCCTTTTCATTCAGTTTGTTCTAGCTGGAGAATTGTGTTACAAGATAGGCTTGAATTCTATATTTTCTTGGTAGAAACGAACCTTCTTGAGAGGATGACTGCTGCTAGAAGCTGGGGCGGGTTTCATAATCTCGAAAGAGCAAACAAGAGACTCGTCCACGCTCAGCAATGCACCAGCGTTGTCAAACTCCCCACCATAGTTTGGAGCTGAGAATATCGTGACTAATCTCCGTTTTGCGAAAAACTCATACCCATCTTCCACTACCTGCAACATAAAACCATCACACATGTCAAATATGGTGAGGAAGCTCTCATAAAGTCTCTAGCGCTTTATGACAAAAGCTAATCTCAATTGTTCATGTTTTAATTGAGAACAAATTACACAGGTTCCGATTTTCGAATATTTGATCTCGTGGAGGTTTGTTTATTTTACCTGATGGCCTCGGCAAATGAGGTCAAGATCATTCTTATCCAAGAACTCAGCGACTTTATCGGCTCCAAAAGTGCAGGAGATACCTCGATCACTATCAGCCCACCCTTCAATCTTCTGATCAGGATCTGACCAAAGGAGATCACAAAGAAGACCATTGTCTGGAATCTCTGTAGGCCTTTGAATCTCTCGAATCTGATTTAAATTGTCCAATTCTGGTGACAACCCACCGTGCATACATAAGATCTTGTCGTCAATGAGTGCAGCTACAGGCAAACAGTTGAAGCAATCAGTAAATATCTTCCAAAGGCGTACATTAAATCTCCTTTTGCACTCGTCGTAGAATCCGTATATCCTGTTGATCTTAGCGTCCTCGTGGTTCCCTCTCAAGAGGTAAATCTTTGATGGGTACCGAATCTTGTAAGCAAGAAGCAAACATATGGTCTCGAGGCTTTGCTTGCCCCTGTCAACGTAATCGCCGAGGAAGAGAAAGTTTGCTGAAGGAGGATAGCCTCCGTATTCGAATACCCTCAGAAGATCTTGATATTGGCCATGGATATCACCTGAGATCCCCCAAAATTAAAGAAAACATTAAGACAGCAACTATACACTAGAAATTGCAATATCCAGATGCTGAAATTCACAGAGAAACCCTAATTTTGCAATTTCACCCCCCCCCCCCCCCCGATTAGGCAATTTCATCATCAATCAATGAATCAATCATGGGAGTGAGAGAGATTACCGCAGATACGAATTGGGGCATGGAGCTCGACGAGATTGGGCTGAGAGAGGAAGATTTGACGAGCATTAAAGCAGAGTTGACGAATCTCGCTCTCCGAAAGCTGAACCTGTTTCCCTCCTTTACCTTCCAACAATCTCCTTATAATATCATCCAACACTCCTTTCTCCACCATCCCTTCCATACTCGTCATCATCGTCTCAAATTTTGTCACCTGAATCCAAAATTGCTACAAGGGTTTGTGCCAAACCAGGCGAGGAATAACGGGTCGTGCTGTCAAATAAAGACCCGATCGGAGAAATCACACACACACACAATATCCCTTGGAATTTTCCCGAGAAAATGTGGGAAACCGGAATTGGGGAAAAGAAGAGGAGGGTCAAACAATGAGAACCCAGAAGGAATCTATTGTCTTAAAATTCAGAGGAGGAAAGTAGATCAAATGGTAGAGAGATAAGAAGAGAACAACAATCCGAAAGAAAGATTATAATACGGGAAAATGAAAAAGAAATCCAAAACTTTAAAAGCATTTCAAAAAATCATCATTGATTTATAGAAAGTGCATATACACCCCAAATCTTCAAAGAAATACTCATGACACTTCTCATTTAACACGTATTAATTTGTTCAAGATTTGCTGTTAAGGGTGTAATTAGGACTGAAAATATGTGGATTTGACACATAGTTCTATTAGGTAAAGAGAATTACAATTTTTTGCAGAAACTAATCCATTGTAAACTATGTATCTAAATAGGTATAATCTATTCAAACATTAAATTTTATTACATTTGGCATCATTGCTGCTCTTATATACTTGGCGACACACTGCATCGAGGTTTACAGATGCGAGAGCGTCTAAGACGGATCATGCAACTTTGGAACAGATGCGAGAATATGTGCTTAGAGACATGGATCAATTGCGTTGGGATATTTTACCTAGAAAAACAACACATCGGTTATCCATAAACAACGCTAAATGTGCAAACTTGCAAATGGATTGTTTAAATACAGTATTTTGTTCATGCTATAGGGACAAAATCCAAACGATGGAGAACCTTTTACCAACCCACAATCTCTATCCATATTGTTTTTATTTTGATAACTTAATTTACATTGATGTTAAAGGGACCCCACTGATTTAAACTAAAGAAGTCAAATGAACCTCCAGCGAAAAACAAAATTTGCTGAAACCTTCTAAAACTTACAAACCCCCCCCTTATAGTTCAGTGGTCCAAATTGATTAATTAATGCTTTTACGCAAAGATGTTTGGGGTTTAATTCCCAAAAAATGTGATTTATACAGATTAGTGGAAATAAACTTACTGAAAATTTTCAGCGTACTGCAAGTAAAATCGTTTGTTATGGTTCTAGTCTGCGTGGATTCTTGTGAAACGGATATGATTCTCGTGGAACGGATAGATTATCAGTTGAAAAATTATCTTTATAATTGTTCTCTTAATTTATAATATAATTTGAGACGAAAAAAAAACCTTAAGACAGGATTGACCTGAATTTCCCCAATCTGTGAGTAATTTAGTTAATAGCCAAGAGATAGAAGAGAAACTCATATATATATTACTACTCTTTACCATTATTCCACGGAACTCCGTCTCCATACTTGATAATGATATATATAAACAACTTTTTTGTTTCTTATTTCGCCAACAAAACCAACTTTTCTCTTCTACGAATGTGAAATATCTTGGTGTAGATCTTCCGCATATAACATATCCATTCTTTGTACAAAACAAACCCTTTTCCGGACAAAACTTATGATATAAAAATATATCAGTATTGTTGCATTAATAAAACCTCCGCTAGTTCGTTGAATGAATTGGCTGATCACACTAACTGCATAAACAATGGCATGACGTGTATAAGATAATTTTATATAAAAAAATCCACTAGCTGTTTTTTGTTGGTATTTGGTCTGCATAATCCGATAACTTTCATTCAAAGCATTGTCCACGGATTTGCAATACAAAATAGTCACGTTTTCGCAAGCAAGTTCAAGACATACAATTCATTTGAGATATGAATATCTCATTTCTGATCATGCCATTTCTTGAACGTTTATACATACTCTAACAAATTAATCAACTCCTTTATTATTATTTGTTTGTTGGCTGATACATTTAGCATTACAATTTGTTTTTAAATAATCATAAAATACCAAATTATACTGTCTTCATTGAAAACAAAGGTCTGCGTCATATAACTCGAGCCGAAGGATGTTTAACAATTGGGCTTATAGTTTGGGCCCAAAGAGCCTAAAGCGAAGATGAAGTTATGAAACCTAAAATGCGAGCGAGCTTGCTCCTATAAATTCATTAACCCTAACCTCATTTTCGTCTTCCTTCCCTAGCAGTCACTCGACAGCAAAAGCCATGGTATTTCCTCATCTCCGCCGCTCAACCTCCGTTTCTGAGTTTCCTATTTTTTTAACGATGGATCATCCGTTTACGAGCTTGATCTGGTGGTTTTAGCGATGATTGTTCTTTAGCTTTCTGCGTTTCGATATTGGAGTCTAGTTTTGTAGATTTCGAGTGTGGTGTCTGTATTTCTAATTAGGATAATCTAGAGATACTTGCTTTCGAGATTGATTCTCGTGTTTTCTCGTTGCTGTAGGGTATCGATCTTATCGCAGGAGGTAAGAGTAAGAAGACCAAAAGGACAGCTCCAAAGTCCGATGATGTCTACCTCAAGCTTCTGGTTAAGGTAAAAACTTTGAGAGGTCTATGACTTGTACGCAGAATCTCCCGGTACATTGGTTTATTGAGATTTGCTCATTTTTTGATAATTTTGGCAGCTATACCGGTTTTTGGTAAGGAGATCCGGAAGCAAGTTTAATGCTGTGATATTGAAGAGGCTTTTCATGAGCAAAGTCAACAAGGCTCCTCTTTCTCTCTCTAGACTCGTCACTTTCATGAAGGGCAAGGTTCGATTCCTTGAAATACTCTCACTCTCTTCCTCTAGATATTCGTCTATCCATGTCCTTGGTCCTTTAATCTAATCCCATTTCTATGTATCCTGTTTTCGTTTGGCAAAGTTAAGAGTGTTGATGTTGCCGTATAATGTTAGTAAATGAGAATAAATGGCCCTCTCACTATCATCTTTGATTGCATGATTAGAGTTTGTATTCTCTAGATCGTTTGGTGTTATGAGTACTGAAATGTTACGAGTTTTTAATTTCAGGAGGGTAAGATTGCTGTGTTGGTTGGAACTATAACTGATGATGTGAGAGTTCACGAGATTCCTGCCATGAAGGTTACTGCCTTGAGGTTTACAGAGAGGGCTAGGGCTAGGATTGAGAAAGCTGGTGGAGAGTGCTTAACCTTTGACCAGCTTGCTCTTAAAGCTCCATTGGGCCAGAACACGGTGAGTAATTTAAAATTGAATCATCTCTATCTGAATGTTCAGGATTTTGAAGTTAAACCGAGCTAATTTGTTGATTTTTACGACAGGTTCTCCTTAGAGGACCAAAGAACTCGCGTGAGGCAGTGAAGCACTTTGGTCCTGCTCCTGGTGTGCCACACAGCCACTCTAAGCCCTACGTTAGGCATAAGGGAAGGAAGTTTGAGAAAGCTAGAGGAAAGCGAAAGAGTCGTGGATTCAAGGTCTAAGAAATATCTGCTGTTTCCGGAGTGTTGTTTCGTTATGTTTGGTTTCAGAATCGAAATTTTGCTAGAGAACTATGCTTCCTCTTTGCATGTTGCAGACATTGTTTTAAGTTATCTGTCTTTCCGTTCTAATCGACAATTATATGTTTTGCTTAGTACTTTTTGAATTTACTACTACTACCAAATCCTCTTTATGATAGTCTAGGATCAGCCATAAGGATTAACATATTATCTATCAAGTAGCTCAACCTCTTTAGTGCCGCTAGATGTGCTCTATTTACCCTTTCCATTTCATTATTATTTTCTACTACAGATACAGTTCATGATAAACAATTGATGGCCAAATTTTTTTTACAATTCATGGTAAACAACAATCCATAACAGATCAATTAACAATCGCGTAGTACAGCTCTGCAAAAAGGAGTGTCGATGACGAGACTCCTTTGTGAAATTCTCTTTTTATTCATTACAATGAAGCTCTGAACATTTTTTTTTCTTTTTTTGGGATGAATCTGTGATGATTGATTACTCAATTAGCTAAGAAGGAAGGGAGACTGAAAATGAGGTTATTGCAGAATCAATATGCTAATAAGAACACACTAATGTTCCTCAGCACAAGTGTATGTACTCCAACGACATTGGACCACAACTCCATGGTAACTGGAGTTGGCTCAAAAGTTGATAGTGGATTTTGGAAATGGAACTGGTCTGATATATACGCACCGATAAAATCTCAGAAACCATTTCTCGGGTTTCCAAGAAGAACAATGTGCGAAACAAGAGAATAGAGATCAAGAAACAAGTTTAACATCATACAATATCGGGAAAACGATCTATTTCTCCACGAACTATGGTCATATCCCTCCAGATCCCCAACGAACTATGTATATCTCCCCACAAAGGAAAGTTAAAAACCTAAATCCCTCCGAAAAAAAATTCGATGCTTAAATCTCTTTGAAATAAAAGTTTGAAACCCATACTCCATAGGTTTTGGTTTTAGTTGGTTTACTGTTTTCTAATTAAATTTAAACCATATAAAAGTATAAAACCAACTCTAAACCGGATTATGACCCGATTACGGTTTAAATTATGAACCAGACCCGACTAAACCCCTGAACTCAAATTCCCCAAAAAATCAGAAGAAAACAAAATCCGATCGAAACCCAGAAAAAAAAAATCCGATTGAAATCCTCCACCGTCTTCTCCGCCATCTCGCATCCGAGAATTCTGGATCGTCTTCTTCTGCTTCTTCGTTATTGAAATCTTCAGATATCGATTCGATTCCTACGATCCAGATCTCGTCCTCCATGCTCTGTTCCACCGATGGTTCAAATCCCGATCACCGGTGGCTAGTGAGCCGGAGCTTTGCAGGCTCGCGACGGAGATAGCCAGAAGAACGGAGTAGCCGCCTCCCACCTCCGATTCCGACCCGCCACCGACCCGCCACGATCCACTTCGCCGCCCCGTTTCTCCCGGAGATACCTACCGGATCGTGGTGGTGGTTTCGCTAAGCGAAACTCTGGCGTAGCGCGGCAGTTTCCCGGCGTTTTTGAATTTCGATTTCGGTTATTGGATTCGATTTTTTTTTTTTTTTGAGACTTTGGTTTCTGCGTTTTGAGTCGTATATGCTCGTTAGTGTTGGTTTCTTCGTTCATGTGTATGAATGGTGGATCTTGATAGGGTTTAGTTTCAGAGCTGAGGATTTCTCGTTCAAAGATGTAGATTAGGCACAAGAAATTGTTAATATCATGGTCTGTTCGGAAAAGTAATAAAAAGAAAGAAAAAAAATCTGGTTTGCTCGGTGGGTGGTCGGGTCATTTCGGATTTTACAGAAATTGGATGGTCGGGTCATTTTTTCGGGTCGTTTTAGTTGGAATTGGATTTTAGTTCGGTTTAGAATCTGGTTTAACTCACAAACCGTATAAACCGATATATGTAGGGATTTAAGTCTCGAATTTTTTTTTTGAGAGGAAATAGATTTTAACTTTCATTCCGTAAAAAAATATACAGAAAACATAGTAGTGGAGATCTGGAAGAATTTGGCATAGTTCGTTGGAGGGATATGGCCATAGTTCATAGGGAAATAGATCGTTTTCCTATAATATCAACTCAATTCCATGACAGATTGGTCCTATGGATAAACAAAACGAGTCTGAATCACTAGAATGTCTTACATGTTCTCGTTGTTGATATTTTTTTATTTGAGACAAAAAAAACTAGTCGAAACTTGCATTCAAGAACTTAAGCAATTCATTCCTCTTGCACTCTGCAGCTTTGTCCTCTTTGGACTTGTCAACCTTCAGCAGAATCTGTAGCCAAACACAGGAGAAGAACGTGAGCAACGAACAGTGTAAGATTAAACACCCAAAAGGGAGAGAGAGAGAGAGAGAGAGAGAGAGAGAGAGAGAGTTTTGACTGACTTTTTTCCCAGAGACAGCACTTCTACGCTCACCATCGTCTTTATCACGGCTCAAAAACTGAATTAGAGAAGAAAAATAACGGTGAAACTCATGGCAAAGAAACAGGGACTCGATGTAAAGTTTAGATCTTATGGGTATATCACTTTAGTACCTTCGATAGTTTAACAGGCCCGCTGCTTCCTTCTCCTTCCCCTTTCTATACAAGACTCACATTGCCAGGACCAAAAAGAAAAAAACAAACGAAGAAAACAGAAACCAGGAAAAATCAACAATGTCCCCGGTTTATCATGTCACCAACCCCAGCTCCAAGTTCGAAGAGGCCACAGAGAAAGGCAAAAGAAGTATTATAAGTAACTTGTCATCTTGATGGAAAATTTTATTTTATCTGAGGCAAAAGAACAGTTTATCTAAGCACAGATTGTAATGAGACAAAATGCCCCTACCTTTCTGTCTCTGTTCTTGTGCCGTTTATGACGATGGCTCTTGCTTCGCTCCTTATCCTTGGCCTGTGAACAGAAAAGGGTACTTATAAAGCTGAAAACCATAAGCGAGAACATCACATGATTAAGAATCGAGCAAACAAGCAACCTTCTTTGGCTTTTCATGCTTCTTGTGCCTTCGTGACCTCTCGTCCTCACTATCTGAGCTCTCACCTCTGCAACAAAAAACGCAAATATCACTCTTTGTTCTCTCTAGTCTAGTCTCTCAATCCAGTTTCCATGAAACCAAACCAAAAAACCTAACATCGACGAACAAAGTGAAACCAGGTGCTCCGATCCAGAAACGAAAAGCTTTTAACACCAAACATGAAATTAGGGTTTTCAATCGTAATTCTGGGCGGGAGATAGTTGATAGCATTTCTACAAGAAATCCACGGACCTGGAGGAATCGGAGTAAGAAGAATCAGAGGAATCGGAGGGGTGCTGGCGTCTACGGCGTCGTTTCGAGCTGGACCGGCTCTTCTTCCGTACCTTGAGCGAGTCCTTGTCTCGGTCGCTTCTACGGTGGCGACGGCGATCCTTGCGGCGGCGATGAGAGTCTGCAGAATCAGAGGATACGTCGGAGGAAGACGAGGAAGAAGAGGACGATGGAGCCGCCATGGTCAGATGAAAATCAAGCAGAAAATTTAGATCTCAAGGGTTTTTGGTCAAATATGTAAGAAGGATATATTCGGAATAATTAGAGGGCTTAATTATGTATAATAAAATACTTTATAGTGATTAGTTATAAAAAATAAAAGATTGAGGTGTTTTATGAAATTCGAGAATCCTCGCTTACAAGTTACAAGCCGGATCTGGATAACAGACTGACAAAAGTCAACAATCGGCTGTCTGGCCCAGCCCTAAAAATAAAAACAAATACACAAATCTTCAAGATATATCTATTATTTTTTCTACCGATCACGATGATATATGTGAATGCAGTTATTTACGAAAGGGTTAAGGTAGTCGAGTACAAGTTCTCGTTTCAAGATTGAACGGCAAAACATGCAATATATCCTAGTGCGAGGATATCATGTAGACATGAACCCATATGTCACTAAATTGTTATTGATTACTAAGAAAATCAATATGATATCTTGAAGCATGTCCAAAATAGAAATTTATCTGATTCATATATATACAGACGTGGTGCCTATGATATGTATTGCGTGTAAACTCTAGTATACAATTGGGTACGAAAGAAAGAAAAAAAAACCCCCAAAACAAGATGTACAAATTAATTTTAATAAATTAATTAATAACAACATATATACCGGAAGATTTAACATGAATTTGCAAAGCTAATCATATACTCATTTACAAAGTCCTCAAGGTTTGTCGAAATATTTATCCTTTTCTTGAGTAGACAGCACAGATACACACACGACCTCTAGTTAGACGGACGCAGTCTTAACCGAACTTTTCGGAGAAGCCGAAGGTGAAAGTGAAGGGGAGGCAGAAGGTGAGACTGAAGGAGAAGCCGAAGGTGAAGCTGATGGTGAAGCCGATGGTGAAGCTGATGGAGAAGCTGAAGGTGACCCTAAACCATTGGTTTTTGTGGAGGCTCCTGGGGGAGCGGCTGGAGAATCTATCAAACCAGGCTTGATTGCAGTATTACCTGACCCTGTTGTGTTAGAGCTGGAACCGATAGAATTTGCCGAGCCCGGTTCGCTTGGACCGGTAATTGTGGAATTTGAGGAAGCCGCATCAGCTGCTGAACCGTTTCCGGCAAAAAGACCGGGGGTGTACGGAACACCTTTACCCGGAATCCAAGCGTCACCTTGGATGTACTGAGCTGGAGTGAATTTAAGAATTTCTTCTTCACTCAACTTCTTGATTCCGGGCCAAGTAACCCGGTTTGTGACAGGTGCACCCGGCCCAATGTTCCGCACCTCCGAGTAGAAGAGCGTGTCAAGCCCGAAATTGCCTTGCCACGGCTGCCATCCTTCGGCCGGAACAAAATTCGGTATGAACGTGTTCATGATGATAGTTTTTGAATACTCTTTCCACGGCCTTCCAAGATAAGCTTTGCTAGTTTCCTTGACTGCCAAGTAATCAGGTTCGCCAACAATCGTACACCCTTGAAGCACAAATCCTGTGGATTCTCGCGGATCTTTACGCCCGTGTGCGGTAATGGGGCACGCCTGGTTCGGCAGTGGCTTCCTCACCAAAAACGTACAGTTTTGGAATACCGCGGCTGCGTCTCCAAAGAGAAAATCGATGGTTCCGGAGATAGTACAGTCGCGGTAAAACTGACGGTGGGAATGTGCGTAGAGAGTGTCTTGATAACCATCGAATCTACAGTTGTAGAATATAGACTCATCTGATAGAACCCTAATCGCAACGGCTTGATGCTTTATCGCCCCAGCCGTGTTCTCGAACCCCATGTTCTTGGCAATGAAATGGTCTCCAACGATTGCTGCAATAATAAACCAAAAGGCTCAATTCACATACGAATTAATTTGTCATAAGAAAAACCACAAAAGGTAAGAGATATCATAAAAATCATTACCAACGGTGGCGGTACGGTAGGTTGTAATACCGTCCTTGAAACTTTTGTCGCCGGAAATGACGGTTTTGTCGGGGCCATCGCCGATGAAAACCAGATGTGGCATGCTCCTATTCACTTGAACATATTCTTTATAGATTCCCCCCTTAATGTGAACCACGAACGTCGCGTTCTTCTTCTTGGGGACATTTTGCAAAGCCTCGTTGATCGTCTTGTACTGACCACTTCCGTCCTGCGCCACCACCATATCTGGTTTGACCTCAGACAATGGAACGTTTAAGAGCCTACGCGCACGCCCATCAACCCACGAAGGGAACTCTTGGGACAGCAGCCGGCGACTATTAAGCTCTGGAAACTGCATTTGTCCCAAGTAATTCGACATCTCGCTGACCATTGCAAGCCCGTTATGCGTTAACTGGACCGCGGTTTTCAATGCCTTCTTCATCGTCTCACCTGCATTCCCTTGTGTCCCTTGAAACCCTTCAAAACATGTTTGCTCATGGCTAATCGTCGCGCTGAGCCAAATCCTTAGCTTAATCAACACCTCGTCAATTTTGTGAAGCTCGAACCTCCCCAATTCCTCAAAAGATTTACTTAGCTCACCGATTGCGTAATCCATTAGCTCCTTGCATTGATCTAACGCCATCTTCGTCCTCGGATCCTTTTGTAGCTCAATCATCGTCTGTGACTTCTTCGCCACGTCACTTATCTGTTTCATCGTCGCGTTAAACGCTGTCTTCACAAGCTCCAACGGATCCGATGTGTCCTTCGCATCTTTCCTCAGAGTATCTTCACAAGTCTTTTTGTAATCCGTTGGGGCGCAAACATCCTTGATGGCTTTAACAGAAGTCGTGATTTCTTCGTTACCTCCGTTATCATTTTTATTGACGCTAATGGTAACGGCGACAACCATAGAAATCAGAAGAACAGAGGAGATGGAGATAATTGCGTACCTCCTTTTCCTCTTCGAATCATCGTTGTATGATCCGTATGCCATTTTTTTATCAAATTTTTTTTTTTTGTTTTTTAAATAAATTGAAGAGCTCCTTTTTGTTGATTTTTTTTTACGAGCTGTTTATTGTTTTTCTATATACTCCTCTTTCGAAGCTTACGTAGCCTCCTTAGGAGTGTGAATTTTGCATATTTTTTTAAATGATAGTTTTGGTTGTTTTGTTTCCGATAGATAAAGAGGTTCATAGTTTTGCACTGATAGTTTTGTTTCCGATAGATAAAGAGGTTCATAGTTTTGGTTGCTCTGTTTTATGAGGTTTGGCGGGAAAGTCGTTCGGCTTAAGAGCGAGAGAGACAGAGACAAAAATAAGTTTGTGGTTTTGTTTTGTTCCTCTGATTTTTTTCCACTAAACATGGAAAACTAATCAATTAATAATCTTAATTTAAGGTGTAATCGAATTAAATTAAAAATAAAATTGAATTTTGTTCACAACAAAATAGTGAATGTGATAATTTAAATAAATTGAACGGGACAATATTCTTTTTTTTTGTCAAAACATTTTATTCTCTATATATTAGGCATATCTCATGTTTCCGTTGTTTTTTCAAAAACGTGTAAATGAAAATCGATTGAATTTAGCAACTATAGATATCAGTAATTTTTTTTGTTTTTTAAATGGCTTCAAAACGCTCCAAAATAAAGAAAATTAAAATTTACACATATTCTGAAATGTTTTATACACTTTTTTGGTTTTCTTCAACTTACACATATTTATATTATTTACGCCAAATTCTTATGTTCGTTATAAGTTTTTTTGGTAACTGACAGAAAAATAAACATTTAGAATTGTCTATTTTACTTAAATTGTTTTCATTCTTTTGAATATTGTTGGATAAAATAAATTTATTAGCCGATTATCATATATAATGACATTGATGTTGCCACGTGTGAAATTATGATTTAATAATGACATGTCAATCCTATGATATGGGCCTATAAATAAAAAAAGTCCTAAAGTAGAGAAAAGGGGAAAGGAACAAAAAAAAACCCTAGAAAACATATTCTCGTCATTTCAAAAAAAAAAACTAACGATAAAGATTATTACAAGAGACCAAAGATTCGACAAGCGATCCCCAAACCTTTGAAGATCCTTCATCAGCAGTCGTTAAGCAGAGTCGATTCGATTAAGAGTAATTCAAAGGCACATTGTTTGAAGATCCGTAGATGTGTTTCGATTCGCCCAAACAAATATACTACAATTCTGACGGGTTACTCAGGTTAGTAGAAATGACGATGACATCCATACTTTTAGGGATCTCCGATGTTATTCGATTTGGTTTATTGTTTTAGTTTACCATTTGAACCATTTAATTTGTTGCAAGTTAAAAAAAATATGTTGTGTTGACCCTGAAAAGTGGAAAATTTATAAACATATGGTAGGATATATAGAAATTTAATTTCAAGTCCAGATTTGTGCTAATTTATGAATTTTCTTAGTTAGAAATTCGTATAGATAATGAAAAATTGCAGAAAAGAAAAGTTGGTTTAACAATATGATCCATTATTGGTATCATGAAGTTATCTATTTCCAGAAAAAAATAATCATAATCTTATATATATATATATACATACATGTATATGAAACTTAGTTTTATGATAATATATATGTAACACACACACGCTACTTTTAGAGTTTTCATTTCAATTTTGTTAAAATGTGAAATCATAGTTTAACAAAAAGTAACTCTAAGAAATATATTTGGTAAATAGAAGGATAAGGTCAAGCAAAGAGAAAAATAGGAAATTAATGTATTTGCTAGATATCTAAAGATAAAATATAAATAATGAATGGCTTTTTAAGGCTTACAACTTCTAGACATAAGAGTAAGCTGTACTTTCACTAGCAATAAAGGTAATAATAAGATTTGTCAAATAGTTTTAGAAAATCTCTTGAATTTAATTATTTACAGACATATAATTTACAAAAGGAAAAATAAAATGTTGGTATTGCCCACAAAAAGAATGATTTCATAATGCTGTTATGTTTTAGTGGAAAAAAGATAAAAACAAACCAACATTATGTAGTAATAAATCAGTATTCATGAATGTATCTTGGATATTTTTTACCAATAGTTATGTCGTCTGATTTAAGAAAAAAATGACACTAAAGGTATTCAAGCTTTTTTTTTCCTGGATATATACATATCTGAAAATATATATATTAGGAATGAAGCTGTTATTCTTTCTAGTTCATGCACCATGCATTTTTGTCATTTTGTTTCCTTTTGGGTATTTTTCTCCCAGTCAGAACATAGAAAGCAAAAGTTTGAATACCTTTAGTGTCATTTTTTTTCTTAAATCAGACTACATAACAATTGTTAACAAAAAAAAAAAATAATAATAATAGAAAGCAAAAGTTGATTACGACCGAAAAACTAAATAAAGAAACTCACAATTTTTTTACTATTTTTTCTCTCATGACATAGAAGTAAATGTAGTCAAGCAGGCTAAGACAGCTGTCTAAATAGTAAGTACAATGTTTATGAAACATCTTCCAAGTTAGTTTTTCCATATTACATTGCAATTTCTTTGTATTTGCAATGATTAATTATTTTCTATAAAATTAGTCAAGACTCAAGAATAACATAATCCTTCCATAACAGTGAAAGATGCTACTTTGACTAGTTGGCTTCTTAATTGTTGTTTTATTTTAAATTTAAATTTAAATATATCATTACACACAAAATTAATAACGTACGTATTCATAGAAAAATATAAAAAATAATTGTTTGCATCAGTTGTGTAACGAATTTTTGCGTGCTACTTGAGTACTTTCTTATGTTTTTTCTTATAACTAAGATTTTGATATTTTTAGCACGTTATCATGTAAAACGTAAATACGTTAACTAACTGTAACAAATCTGAATGAGTAAATAAATGCCGAGTTATATCGGTACATATACACAAACGCCATTTTAAAAGATAAAAAGAATAAAAATAAGATGATTAGAGAAATAAACATAACTTAAAAAACGGATTAGTATATATTACGTAATTAAGCACGCATATATACAAGTATTGAGTAAAATTAAAATGGTTAGAAAACAACCATATTTTAAGAATTATGTTATTTAACTAATTTTATTTTATAGAAAATATATAATCAAAATACAAAGAAATTGCAATGTAATATATGGAAAAACTAACTTGGACAGCTTTGTCTTAGCCTGCTTGATTACAGTTGCTTCTTTGTCATGAGAAAAAATTAGTACAATTTCACACAAGAATATCATATTGTTAGACAAAAAGAGTAAAAATTCATAGTTAAAGAAACAACCATAAGTTTTGAGATATGAATGTAATAGTAGTTGTGATTTTAATTAATTTCACCCTTGGAGATTTTATACCATATTAGTTAACGAACATTAAGGTTATCTTCTCAATAAATAGCGTCCTCATTTCTCCGAATCTAGCACAAAGAGATAAAGATCACTTCTCAATCCGAACAAAGAAAAAAAAAGATTTGTTACATGGAGAACCAAGTTATGTCTTCTTCAAGCTCCTCCACATCATCCCAAACCGAAAAACTCAAAGGCATTATGGTGGCCATGGAAGAGTCCAGGGAGAAGGCAACGGAGAGCAACAATCTGAGACTAGGGTCTCCTCAGGAGGTTATGTCTGAAAGGAGGAGTGAGAACCCTAGTTTCAGATCTGGTGCTGTCCGAACAGGAAAAGAGATCATGAAGCTTTACCCGTCGAAATCGAATAAGATCTACACTTGTCACTTTTGCAGTAAAGGGTTCTCAACCTCTCAAGCCCTAGGTGGTCACCAGAACGCGCACAAGCAAGAGCGGGAGTGGGACAAGAAGCGGAAGGAGATGGAAGAAAACTTCCCCGGACTCGCCTTTCTGAACCCTTACCTAGACAAGCCTCACTTGCTCTTAGGTGGGTATTCACAAGATGCTTTATCAAATGATAATCATCTTGGGATCACTCTTGAACCTTTCAAACGCATGGGAAGCGGCGTTTACCCATCCTTCAACAGTGGACTCATGCCTAGAGGACTCGTGGACATGAACATGACAATTGTTCCTCGCATGACTCCTACTCGCTTCTTCAACGGGGGCACTTTTACCCATGGTTCTTCAAGGGGATTTGAGCGCAGGCCCTCCTACATCAGCAATCACCCGATGATCCCTAGAAACGTTCCTCCTTTTCATTCTCCTTTAACCACCAATCCTTCGCAAGAGAATGTTTTGAGCGAGGAGAATTTCATCTCAAAGATTGGAGAGGACAATATTGTGGAGATTGATGATGATGATGATGATGATCAGCCAAAAGAAGGGAATTCTGAAGAAGGGAATTTTGAAGGATGGGGCATTGATTTATCTATATCCCTTTGAGTATTGTTAGTCCTATGCGTTATTTAGTTTTCATTTTTGAGGTCTCATATCTATTAGAGACCTCTCTGCACCTCATCTCTCTCTCTATGAAGACTGTTTTTCTCTCTTTCTTTTTCTTTTTTGTTGTATTTGTTTTTAAATGTTCCTTTGTCTGTAGCATCTCTTCTTCTATTCATATGTAATTGTGTGCTTAATTGAGTTTTTTTATTAAATGTCTGATTCCTTTTTTTCTTTTCTTGTTGCCATCTATATATCAAGAGTCTTCTACCATTTCTGCAATTTTCAAAATTCCTGGTTGAATATTCATCTACCAAGGTTATGGAGGTGATGTGTCTTCATTTCAAACCTTTTGATAAATCAGAAATTTTTTGTTTTGTTAAAGATGTTAGTGTTTCACTTAAGATGATCGAACTTATTCGAGTTTCATGTATAATACATGGCACGCACCATAGTGCTAATAAAAATCTTCATCCAAAAATAGTCTTGCATTTACGATGGAGCGTTTTGAATATTTTTAAAAGTAATTTGAAGAGATCGTGTTGACTCATATTTCCAAAAAGTAGATTTTATGTTTACCAGAAAATATGTCCGAAAAAGTATCGTCTATGTTTAGAGGAAAAAACTATGAATTTTTGAGAAACAATGACTACAAGTAGTACCGAATAAACGCTAGTTTTGTAACTAGGAACAACGTATATTCCCCTCGCGGTCCTAAAGCCAATTGAACATGAAACCAATGCTAGGTTAATAAAAAAAAAGTGAACTCCATGATTTGAGGTGTAACTTTGACAACCAAACTTCTTCTGATTTTATTGTGCAGATCTTTTAACTAAAGTATAAATGAAAAAAATTCAAGGATACTCTATAGTAATATGTTGATTTTGAGAATAAAATAGAGTTTTGTATCTATAATATGTTTATGTCTCACTCAACATTAACTTATTTCTCAGGACCGGATATTGATGTATTTACATAAAGCACGCATCATAGCGCGATATAGATGAACTGTGCTATATAAAAAAAATGGCATGCATCATTCGAATTAATACACTAAGCAAAGAGCTTAAATTAGACGAAATATGTTTTTATTTAGGATAAAAAAGTTAAATTATAGCGATGATACAAAATATATTGTATTTATAAAGGAATGTTTTAAATATTTTGAAAAGTAGTTCGAGGGGATCGTTTCGCCTAAAAAAAAAAATATTGTCTATTTTTAGAAGAAAAAAAACTAACGTTGTTTTTGGAAATATTGAGTACAATAATATTAATTAAACCCTATTTATTTTAGATAGTGGAACGACATATGTTCACCACCGATCTTAAAGCCAATTATAGGAACCGGTGCTCGTCACTCCACAATTTGATGAGAAACTTTGGTAACAAACCTTTTTCTAATTTAGCTTTACAAATATGTTATTTAAAGTATGAATGACGTGCAATTTCAAAAATAAATTAGTAATTCATTGATTTTAAGAATATAAATGTTGATGTTGGATCTTACAAGTGAAATCTGACCCATAAAAATCCACTTAAAAACATATGAACAAGTTTATTTGAGTTGGTCGACTGTCAAAGTAGCCTTCAGGAAGCTCATATATCTTTCAGCATGCCATATAAAAATATGACCCACGCACCATAAAGCGATATAGATATATAAAAAATGGCATGCATCAAATGAATTAATAATACTCTAAACAAAGAGCATAAAATTATGCGAAATATGTCTTTATTTAGGGTAAAAAGGGTTAAGTTATAGCTAAGATCAAAAATATATTGCATTTATCATGGGACGTTTCAAATATTTTGAAAAGTAATTCGAGGGGATCGTTTTACCTAAATATATAGGTAAAAAAATATTTTTTATACTAAGAAGTGTTCAAAAAAATTATTGTCTATTTTTAGAAAAAAAAACTGACGTTGTTTTGGAAATAATGAGTACATTAACATTAAATAAACCCTATTTATTTTAGCGAGTGGAACGACATATGTTCACCACCGGTCTTAAAGCTAATTATAGGAACCGGTGCTCGTCACTCCACAATTTGATGAGTAGCTTTGGTAACAAAACGTTTTCTAATTTAATTAGCTTTACAGATCTATTATTTAAAGTATGAATAACATGAAATTTTAAAAATATAACTGTTGACGTTGGATCTTACAAGTGAAATCCAACACATAAAAATCCACTAAAAAACTATATATATGATCAAGTTCATTTGAGTTGGCCGACTGTCAAAGAAGCCTTCAGGAAGCTAATCTTTCAGCATGCCATATATAAAATATGACGCACGCACCATAACGCGATATAGATGAAATATGCTATATAAAAAATGGCATGCATCAAATGAATTAATACTCTAAACAAAGAGCATAAAATTATGCGAAATATGTCTTTATTTAGGGTAAAAAGGGAACGTTATAGCTATGATCAAAAATATATTGCATTTATCATGGGACGTGTCAAATATTTTTCAAAGTAATTCGAGGGGATCGTTTTACCTAAAATGTATATTAAAAAATATATTTTGTTTATACTAAGAAGTGTTCGAAAAAATTATTGTCTATTTTTAGAAGAAAAAAAACTGACGCTGTTTTGGAAATAATGAGTACATTACCATTAAATAAATCCTATTTATTTTAGCTAGTGGAAAGACATATGCTCACCACCGGTCTAAAATCCAATTATAGGAACCGGTGTTTGTCACTCTACAATTTGATGGGAAACTAACGCTGTTTTTATGTGACGGGAAGTTTTAAGAATATAATTGTTGATGTTGGATATTACAAGTGAAATCCGGCTTAGTGAAAATATGATCAAATTCATTTGAGTTGGACGATTTCAAAAAAAACTTGAGAAAACTCATCTTTCAACATGCCATATAAAAAATATGATGCACGCACCTTAACGCGGTATAGATATGATGCTTGTGCTCTATCAAAAATGGCATGCATCAAATGACTTAATACTCTAAACAAAAGAGCAAAAAAATATGTGACATATGTCTTCATTTAGGATAAAAAAGGTTAAGTTATAGATATGATAAAAAAATTACATTTATCATGGAACGTTTCAAATATTTTTAAAATTAATTCGAGGGGATCGTTTTACCTAAATATATATATATTGTTTATACTAAGAAGTGTTCGAAAAAATTACTGTATATTTTAAAAGAAAAAAACTTGTTTTTGAAAATAATGAGTACATTAACATTAGATAAACCCTATTTATTTTAGCGAGTGGAACGACATATGTTCACCACCGGTCTTAAAGCTAATTATAGGAACCGGTGTTTGTCACTCCACAATTTGATGAGAAACATTGGTAACACAACTTTTTGTAATTTAGCTTTACGAATCTATTATTTAAAGTAGGAATGACGGGAAGTTTCAAAAATAAATTAATAATTCATTGATTCTAAGAATATAATTGTTGATGTTGGATATTATAAGTGAAATCCAGCCCATAAAAATCCACTAAAAATATGATCAAGTTCATTTGAGTTGGCCGATGTCAAAGAAGCCTTTAGGAAGCCCATTTTTTAGCATGCCACCTCGGAGATTTACCTCGCAAAAAAACTCATCTTGACGTAGGCCATCACCTCGCAGGATCTACCAATTTAACCCAAAAAAATAGTAGAATAAGTTAAGCCATAATAACTTGTCTCTACAAAAATCGTAATTTAATTGGATATATTTTTCCTTTTAAATTTTTTTATAACATTTTTTTTTGTGTAAATAAAGATTAGTCGATTCAATGTATTATATAACATAAACCTTCTAACAATATATTAAAAACATATCTGAATAGTGGTTCCTTTTTTGTGACAAAAATATCGATGTCCAACAACAAATCATTTTGTTTCTTAACGTACAAATACCTTTATTGTCGTAAGAAGGAAAGGTGCACGGTGCACCGTTGCTACAGTTTAATCTCACTTCTATATTTAATGCACAGGTGGATTATTCCCTTGTTCATTTTCGTTTCGATAATCTATTTACCAGTGTAATTCCAAATGTTGTCCCATTTGGGGAAATATGAATAAAGAAGGCAGTTTAAAAAAATATATATATATATATCAATTACCAATTGGTGAAGAAGAATACGCTGGAAAAGGACCCCTTTTTTTAATTAGACTTAAGCCTGATCTAGAACTAGAGGTTTAGGCCATCTCCAACAAAAGGATCTAATAGAAGAGTTCTAAAAAAATTATAATGATATATAATTGATAAATTTTGGAGAGATTCTAAAAAGAAGAGAGAAAAGTTCTAAAGTTAAAACTTTTAGATATAGATTCTAAAAATTAACACACAAAATGTTGGGGTTCTAAGAGGTGAGGTTTTAAAAAATTTAGATACCCAGTTTTAGAACCTCACCAATGGAGGTGCTCTTAGATCCTAAAATCAAAAGAAGAGGTTTTCTTTTTTTAGTCGTGTTAGCACTTAAAAAAAAATCAACATATTTACATGTACGGGTATAATATGATTTACGTACATTAGCAAAAAATTAGTTTACCAAGCTACTGGAAAAAAAGTTTAACTTCCTAAAGATAGAAAATGTCCTTTTTAGCTAATTCCCCCTTAGAAAATTCTGTATTTTCTTCTATCTACAATGACATAAATTACATGCATGTATCATTATTAATTTTTTTGACTCATTTTAACAATATGTAATTAATTATTGAGTATTAATTTGCTGTACATTTAATTTACCAAACTTTATGAAAGCAATAAAAGCGCACATAAAATATCATTTAAGGAACAAAGTTAATATTGGGCCTTATCTGTTTCCTTTATAATTTGAAAATAACTTTTTCTAGTTTCACGACATTAATGTATTTGTCAAAACATAGAGATATTATACCATAAATACTTAAATAAGCTTAATTAAGAACGTTAACTTCTTGCGACTAATAAATAGGACATAAGTCTTTCTGTCATCAGATGTACAACTGAAAAAGCAGGCAAAAACAAAACAAAAAACCATATAAAAGCAAAGTGGGTTTGAGTTATTGGTTGATAACTTGATATATAAAAGATTGTCTTACAATCTAGCGTTTAACCAAGAAAGTGTTTTTCTCAATACAAAGCCACAGACTTGTGCTCACAAAAGAGTAGAGATGAAACGCAAAGAGATGGAACCGGAGCATCCTAGCCTCTTCTACTTTGATCGGTACTCGAACAATTCACATTTTCCGGAAGCTGGTCGATCTTTAAATGACTTGTCATTCAATAGCTTTCGTACTAGTGTTCGTTTCTTTGATTTTCCTCTACGCAAATCAGATGTCCAGCCATTTAAGAACATTCGTTATAGTTCCGAACATGGTTGTTTGACTATGAGTGTTGAAGCATCTTCTTCATCTCCTTCAACCTCATTTTTATGTGATTTATCGCTCAACCTTGTTCGTGGCAATGCTCATATTCCGGAGATTTACACAAGAGATCTCATTTCAACCATTGAAAGTCGTCGCGACCATTACTCGGTTGATCTTATTCCAAACTTCGGAGAAAAGAGTCCCATCATCAATGGTTCTAAAGATTGGGGAATTGATATGTCTCTCCAGTTGTAATCCTAATGTTTTCAATTAAAATAATAATAATTGTCGCTGTATTTTTATTTCATATTATGTGCTTCTTTTGTAACATTATTTATAATAATCAAAATTTGCTATGTTAAAGTACTCAAGTTACGTACACATGCATCACATATCATATATAAAAAATGAATAGTTACTAAGCTATATAGTGATTTATATGTACGTATACGTACGTACCAATATTTGGAGTCTATATCATTTTAGAAAGCTACTACTTATAAGAAACATTTTTTCCTCATAATATATTGAATGACTAATTAACCTAGCATATATATATATGTCCAAATGTATTCAGTATCATCAAATACTATTTCATCCTATATAAACTGTTTATAAATATAAATAACCAAATTGTATAAGATCATTATATCTAACAAAAGAGATGTTATGATAGTTTTTAATTCTCTTAATTACAATTTTTTTAAAAGGAGAAGTGGTCTATTGAAAATTAGTCTTAATGCTAATAGTTTATGCTATTTATGGATTCTAAATTACAATATAGTTTGATATATTATCTAGCTTTTTCAGTTACTGCCGATATTTGAATTATATAAAAAAAAAGACAAAAACTAAGGAAATATGTAAAATGCACATATATCTCAGCATATATATATATATATATAATATATATATATATATATATATATATTGTACTTCTGAAAATATATACTTTTATTACTGTACACTTCCCTCTTTAAAATTATAAAGAAAATATAATCAAAGTTATATTCACATATATATTAATATAATAAATAATAGTCAAATAGAGAGAAAATGGTAAAAAAAAATTCCTATACTTTACAACCAATACAAAAATGACTGGTATAATATTATGCTTATAAATTATAAATATATCTTTTAAAAAAGTTTCCTATAAAATGTATTCAACTTTAACTGTCATGTAAGTTTCTTTTTGGGTTAAAGCTGTCATGCCAGTTGTTTTGTAGTTTTCAATTTTTGTTTGAGTTATATGGAAACATGAAAAATAGTAAATATTATTTGTGACATAAAAAAAAATTATAACATTAAATTTGAAAGAATTTTTAGACTATATTTATATTCAAATAGTTTTTTTTTATATAAATAACTACTATATTGCATCAATAATCCTTATAATGTGAATCAATTAAAAATTATTACGATTAATAATTGTCGATTATATTGGTTATTAATCTAAACATTAGCTGTTGAATACTTTTTGATGAATTATTATATTCTTCCAATAAATTATTACAATTTAATCAAATGAATCTTTTTGAGAAATTTGTATTGTGATATATATTTTCATAACTTTATACATTTATTGCTTTATATGATTTTCTTAAAAAACTTTAAATTTTCTTTTCTTAATTTATTTTCGACAATTTTGTGACTTTCTGTCTCCAGCACATAGTTCAAAATAATATATTGGCTGTCATTATATATCATAATGTGAAAAGATAAATTTGTCAAAAATCCCAATATCATAATATAAAAATCCTAATGTCTTTTTTTGTTTGTTTGACCAAAAGCTAGTATTTTGCAATTAGCAAATTTATTCCCTAACACTATTGAGTGCACAATTAAAATCCTCAAGTTGACTTTGTAAATTTAGGTATGAGTTTTCTTAGTTAACGTTGATTTTTCTCATACCTAAATTTACAAAGTCAATGTTAATTTGAAGATTTAAATTGCGCATTCGATAGTTAGAAAATAAATGTCAATTGCAAATACTCCGAAGAATTAAATGAGGATTTTCCCGTCCTTAAGGCTATAGAAATTTAATGGGCTAAGCCCGTTACATCAGCATAATTTAACCACCAGATAAAATATCTATTTTGAACCAGAAAAGTAACTTAAGTCCAAGGCCCATACGATAGAGAATAACTCGAATCGGCGCTAATGAATCATGGTCGATGTCGCATAAATTTTCTCAAAGGAGAAGAGAGAACGATCGCTGTCAATAGATATGTCACATATGCGATTGGCTCGTCGAGAACCATAGTTAAAAATCCCAATGTCATATAATAATGTTATTGATCTTCTAGTCTTCTTAACCTTGAGATATGCAAATCATGTGAAATCCCGACATATAAGATCATTTGTTATAACTCTTAAGCCTTGCGCTACAGATCTTATTTGAAGCTCTAAAATACAAAATTCCATCATCGAAACATTAAGATGGTAAGTTCTAGAAGTTGAGTGCCTCTCCCCGAATAATGTTGTAAGATAAGACAAAAACAAAATTCCATCTTTTGGATCGTTCATATTTCTTTTCGAAATTTGTGGTTTGTTGTCACTCCCGTCTTTGCTTGTTTCCGTTGTTTATTTCGTTCTTCGGTTTAAGTTTTTAGCCGTAGTTAGTTGTAAATTTTAGTTTTCGGTCATTTCTGTTTTCGGTCATTTTTGTTTTTTGTTATTACTCTAATCATCTGTCAAAAAATGAAAAATCGGTAATAAATCTTACATGTTTATAAAAAAAAAAAAAAAAATAGTAGACATATAGACTCAAATTTTTTTTGGCAAACTGAGTTTAAAAAATACATTTAAATATCTGATAGATTTATCAAGCTCCCAATCGATGTATTTGTTTTAATTATAATAGTTACCGCTTTATTAATTACCAACTACAAAAATGGTAAAATTATTGGTATCGAAAATGGTATTCTCAACTTTTTTTGTATAGTTATCTCTTACCGCTATTGTCACAAAAGCGTTTGTTTCTTCATCTTCTCTTCTTATGTGAAATCAAATAATTAAAGATAACGAGAATTCTCTTCTATATGTGTTTGTTCCCTTGCTTGCTTCTGGTTGTGTCACTTGTGTACCACCATGAGTGTTGTTTGTAGAAACTTTGTATAAAGTATAATGCAGATACATATTTGGGTAACATATTCGAATATGTTATATCGGATATGTTCGTTTGCGTGACGGCTGTGGCTACGATCAGACGCGGCTGATTGTTGTTCGTTTGACAACCCGCGGCTAGTCGCAATAGTGTCAGTTGCAACGCTCAAAAAATTAAGTGTCCAGAAATTTTAGACGTAGATCACTGCGTCCAGACGCCGGAGGCTGCGTCTGGTAAACGAACAACAATCGGCCGCAGACTCATACGGCAGGCAAACGAACAGACCCATCGTAGTTTTATATAAACCAAACCAAGCTATTTCAATCCAGTAGATCAGCAGAGTTACAGTAATCGACCATTGACGTGTGACTTGTTAAATTCCAAAACCAAAATCAAACCAATTTAATCAAGATTAATCGGAGTGTTTTAGGGATTTTTTCACATAAAAGTACCTTCATATCTAGCTAATGTGTTGGTTGACAAAAAAAAAAAAAAAAATCTAGCTAATGTGTTGTTTCTGATTTCCTTTTTAATGAAGGAAAAATATGTATTTCCGTCGTTTCTTTCTTTAGGTTATGAATTTGTTCAACCCTAAACGTATTTTAAGTGTTTTAAACAGATAAACCCATATGGATTCACATTTAAGTGTTACTAAAGCTCCATAGAAAATTTTAACGACTACAAACAGTCTACCAACGCGAGAAACGACGTATGTTTGTCTTCAGTCCCATCTAATGCGGCAACCACGAGCATGAAGCATCTCGAGCAATTCCGATGAGAGCAAGAATCTGAGAGGTGCGAGAAGTTTAAGCTTCTTGAGCCTGTTGCAACATGCTCTTAGAGCAAACTCAAACCCTTCCACAGTCACACGGTTCAGGTGGACTAAGTCAACGTCTTGAACCCGACTCAGATTGCTCATTAACATGCAGAGAGCCGTATCAGAGACCGAGCAATTGCACAAGTTTATCTGCCAAACCAAACACACAACACAAAGAATCAAATATGTTTCCAATTTACCAAACCGATCGGTTTAGCCTGTAAATGTTTTTTTTTCACCTGTCTTAGGTTTCTTGAGAAGTAAGCGAGCGCCCAGAAGCCAGAGTCATCAATATTCTCGCAGAGTTTGAGGTCCAAGTAAGCCAATTTCTTGCAGCCACACGCAATTGCAGCTAAACCAGCACCGGTCATATTCTTTAGCCCTCGGAGTTCAAGGTGACTTAGATGTTCTAGCTGGCGGATTTGTTCAACCCCGGTGTCCGTTAGTTCAATGCAGTACGATAGAATGAGTCGGTTCAAGCTCTTGCAACCTCGGGATAAAGCTGCTAAACCGTCATCTCCAAAACCAGCACAGCTGCACTCAAAAACCAGAATCGATTAGAAAACGAAACATGCATTAAAACATTTTCCATCAAGAATCTACCAAGAAAATCAGGTCTGAGGGAAAGAAATTTACCGGTATAGATCAAGTTCTAGAAGCTTTGAACATTTAGACCCGATATGAAAAATCCCTTTGTCTGAGATATTTGCGCAGAGCCCAAGTTTCAATCTTAGAAGATTCGAACATTTTGAGATATATTCCAGCCCTGTGGTAAAAATTCCCAAAGGAACAAAAGAAGGTAAGATATCACAACTGATATAAGATCTAAAACACAAATGGAGTTTGAATTCACATGTATCTGTTTTTTACCTCTGTCATTTACGCCATAACAGTCAGTAAGATCAAGCTCTTGAAGAAGCTTGGAGTAACATCCGAGCGAGTGAAGACCTTTTTCGGTTATCAAATGACAAGACTCTAACTTTAGAGTCTCCAGATTCCTGCAAGACTGAGCTACAGCAGAGATGGCTGCATCCGTCACAAATCCGCAGCACGAAAGATTTAGGGTTTTCAGGTTTAAGCAGTTGCGTGCAAGTCCCATCATCCCAATATCCGTCACATCAACGCATCTGCTCACTCCGATTTCTGTCAAGGATCTACAGCTAGAGCTTAAGGTTAAAAGAGAGGAATCAGAGACACGAGCTCCATCGATCCATAGAGTCTTGAGATGCTTCAAAGCTTTTATGTGCTGTAAGAAGCTCACAGAGATTTCCTGTGAATCACAAAGATTAAAGAGTGGGTGCAGATTCCGCAGAGAGTTTCCTCCATCATTACAACAAACTGATTACGCAATTAGAGTAATTCAAGGCTCAACGAAAACTTACGGATACACAGTGACTGGCTTTAACGTGTTGAATATCAGGATGGCCTCTGACTATAGAGATTAAGCTGGACAAACTCACGCGCTCACACCTTGTGACATCAATCTCCTGTTTATAGTTCTTACATGTTTTTAAAATCGAATATTTAATTGATAAGAGCTTTTTTATGTGTGGAGGCAAAATAGTACCTGTAATGAAGGAGAACCATTCTCAAGAAACTGTAACCCAGCATCATCGATCAAAGGGCAACTTACCATATCTAAAACCTCGAGATTTGGCAGCAAAGCAATGGAGCGGATTGAATCATTCGTGATCTGAATCGAAATCAGAACCAGATTTTTGTTCAGATTCTGCAATCTCAGATTGATCTACCAAGATAGAAACTTTGAATCCACCTCCATCCAAATTCCAGGAATCAATCCAAAAAGTTTTCAAATTTATGCCATTTCACTACGAAGCTTTAAGAAGAATCAAATGCCGAGACAGAGAGAAAGGACTTTTGAAACGAACCTTAAGATATGAGACATCGAGAGATTTCAAATCCTTGCATTTCTTACAGAGAAGATCGATCCCAAGATCGGAGATCTCCATACACCATTTCAAGCTAATCTTGTTGAGATTACTACACCCGACGACGATCCTCGCCAATCCGACGTCGCTTAGGCTCAAGCACTTGTCCATCCTCAGCTCCCTCAGCCCCGCCGCAGTAGAAAGCGCCGCAGCTTCCCTGTCGCCGAATCCCCAGCAGTGAGACACGTCGACTCGCTCTAGAGCGTGGCACAAACGCGCAAGCGTCTCCAGTCCCCTGGCTCGGACTGCGGTGGCCCGGCTCAGGTTCAGTGACCTCAGTCGCGATGTCGAAACGGTGGCGTCTAGTGCCAGACGCAAAACGACGTCGTCGTCGAGTTTGGGGCACACGGAGAGGTCGAGGGAGGAGAGATTCGGGTACTTGAAGAGAAGCACCGGGAGGAACTCCACCCGGAGGACTCGGATCGAGGTCCGACTCAGCGAGTCGACTCGGAGAAACTCTCTGCTGATGAGTCGCCACGTTTTCCGACACGTCGGGTCCAGAAACCCGTAGACCCGAACCAGAAGATCTTCCGACAAAACGGATGAAATGGATGGAGACGGCGACATTTGCAACAGAACAAAACAAACAAACAAAAATGTCGAAATAATTCTTTTAAAAAAAAATGTGCTTTCTCCTCTACTGCGTTTTGAATCAGAAAACTACGGATCTTTCTCGGTGAAAACTTAAAAGCTTTTTTTTTTAAGTCGGAATGAAGAGGAACACAGCTCGGAGATAGAGTAGAGAGTGGTGAACCGGTTTTTCGAGGATCCGAATTCGAAAACGGGTTTTTAATTTCGGGTTCATCACTCCGATTAGTCACACCTTCGGATTTTCCGGTGAGAAAAACAAAACCGAACCTCTTTAATTTCAATTTTCTTTATTTTTCGGGATCATTATAAAGGAGAAGAAAAACGAGGAAGAGGAAGAGAAAGAAGGCGTGAAGGGACTATAAACAAAATGACGGAAACGACCCTGGTTTTAATTCGGTACGGAAACAAGTGTTGGTGTGTTCGAGTCAGAGATCCGTTTACAGTTGTCAAAAAATCACGTGGCGGTATCTCAGCGGCTTATGATAGCTCTACCGTAGGATCAAGAGCAGGTGATTTATACTCAACTGTACCGAAATTAGGTCTGCACCCTTTGCGGGTCCCACGTAACGTGCATCGACCGTACCTATCTCTTTGACCCTTTAAAACTATATCATAAACGAAATATTCCCTATTAAATAAAATACATATATATGAAGAAAGCATCTTCGTTGGTCTGACGTGGATAATACGCGAGATCGTCGTGGCAGATCGTATCTGGACCGGTTAAGAGGAGTAAAGTGGGACCCGTAAATTGCTATTTTTATACGATGTTGTGCAATAGTTAAGTAAAACATTAAACAATCAACATTTAAATCTAATCTGAGTTTTATTGTAAGTTTCCAACGTCACGTTTTGGCACAGCCCATGACGGTTCACGTTGGGATTTTCGCTGGTTATATCATCTTATATCTGCTTTTCATTTTTTTACTATTTATTGCATGCGTATCTTATTGATAAGTTCTAACATAAATAATTAAATTTGTTGTACTTTGTGTACGGTTCTTCAGAAGTTAGACATACTTTTAGACAAATACATGCATAAGTGACGAAACTTCTATCCGGAATTTTCTTATTGGATTAACGATATAAAATTTTACTTTTAGAAAATACGTTAGCATAATTATTTTCCGTACAGGAAAATACTGTCTGAAGTCTTTTCTTCTGCATTGTATTTATATATAACACTAACGGAATTAGCTAGGAAGCCTTAAGAGAGTCTTCTATAGAGCTCCTCTCCTCTCTTTAGTTGTCTACTTTATTGTATAGCTCTTCTTACTACCTTAATCAACTTTCTCAAACTATATGACAATAAAGCATATCATTGTAATATTTTCCATTGCATTTAATTTGAAAACCCTTTATGAAAAAAACTAAAGGAATTAGTTAGTGGTGCATAGACTGATGGAGGATAGTCGTAGACCTTTTTTTGAAATGTTTTTCTTATAGTATAGGTTTTCGTTGTTAGTTTTTTCTATGTGTATGCATAAATAGATATATTTAGAGATATACTTTCGGGTTTTACGTCAAATAAGCCAGTTAGAAATTCAGTTTGAATATACATTTGTTGCTAATGTGCTTACATATAATTTATCTTTAAGAAGAAATACATATGGGCATGTACTGCTATGTAAGTTCCTACATATATATATGACATAGTAATATAAAATTTTATGGTGTGTGTGTGTGAATGTGAGGAAATCTTATTCAGATTAATGTGGGCTTCAGCAGGAGGTAGAACTAATATGAGTTTTTATTTTGTTTTGACTATTATACAAACTCATATTTGTTCCACCACCTGTCAATACACACTTAATCTTAAAAAAATAAGATAATCGGTACATTTTTTTCTCTTTTGATGACTTTTATAATTTTCGTATATTTCGAATTGTTTTGATACATAATAGTAGGCTGGCTGTTTAAACTCTGAAAATTAGAAGGAAACAAAAATCTTAGATGGTCAATCTATATCTTGGTTTATAATGTCACTCATAAAAGGTGAATGAAACTTTCTCAATAACTAATAGTTAATCATTAAAATTTCAAATATTAGGATTAAACGGATGACATCGGGTAAATAAATATGTGATTTGTTGAGACTTTCTTGTCTTTTGGTCGATTTAAGAATCAGGTCAAACAAATATCTGCGGTTTTACTTTCCATAAAAGTCAACTTTTCAACCACTAAAACCTCAAAGAGTGATAAAAACTGGGTTTCAATTAGTTACACTTTTGATCTTTCTTTCATATAATTTGCTTTTCATCTACTTTTGAATATACTACAAATATTTATGTTTTGGTTTTTAAAATTACAAACAAAATTTTAAAATAAAGCACATGCTTGTTATTAAGGAAGGGTTTCTAGAAACGTTTCCGAAAAGATTTAGGAACTCTTCTTAAAACACATGTGGTATTTTGAGAAAATTTTAAATTTGTGGTATTTAAAAAAACTTAAAAATCAATAACTTTTATATATATTACTCAGAAAAAAATTGTGCATCTCAAATTAATGCATGTATACCTGAAGGAAGAAAAGTGTCATTCGAGCTACGATGTACAATATAAAACGAAAAAATGTTTGAAAATTTTGTGAGCGAGCTCGAATGAGGATTTCCAATTCTTGATATCATGGAATTTAGCAGGTCACTACGATGCAACCTAAATGAATGTGGGCTAAACCACATTAACACTTCATTTACTGTCTGCAGTCTAATTTCTCCGTGTAAAATCTAGTAGTTTGCGTAATTTGGATTATGATAATTTACGTATAAAGTAATTTGAACATTTTTCGTGTAATTCGGTTGTATAGTGACTATAGTCTATAGATTAAATTAATCTGTTGACAAAAAAAGATAAAGTTAATATATATTTTTTTGGGAAAACCATTTTTTTATAGATAAAAGCCAATATAAAATGATGATATATATAGAGAAAAAGAAAGTAATATTTAAATGTAGATTGTTGGCTGTGATATACCTGACCAGAATAAGATCTACCCGACATGAGCCTAGAAATCAAATATAAAGAGATAACGACAAAGGTAAAAGACTTACCTTCATCTAGAAGTAGCGAGATTCTCGCTTCTCACGTTCTTCTCCTTCCGTTGACTTCATTTCGTTGACCATGGGCTTAGGGAGGACCGATGCACCCATATGTATCCTCCCTTTATCCTCTCTTTTGAATACTAGTCACGTAAAATAGAAATATATATATATATATATATATTTTTTTTTTTTAATAACGAGGAGGATTCAAGTCTAAGCCCTAATTTCTTTACGGTCCCGGACCAGTTTTTACTAATATCTTATGACATCATTTCTACTGGAAACCGAACTAGGAATACAATAGGACTAACCCATGCACTTAACTACTAGCCCACGGTGGTTGTATATGTTTTTTTATAGTATTAAAAAATAAATACTGTTTTAAGCGAATCGATTTAAAAAATTTCTTAAAAGACCAACAATATAGAGAAAACAAATATCTTCACGTCCAGATTAAAATGCATCCATACAAATCAAAAAGAAGGTTTGAAAAATGTTTTTTTTAAAAACTCAATATAATAAGTGATAGACTATAAAATAATTACGATATATATATATATATATATATATATATATATTTATAATTACGATTTATATAAAGAATATTGTGAACCGTAGAGAAATATGTACGTACGTGGTGATATGATGACGAGTTTCTTTTCATATGATATAATATAACACTGATTGGTTTAAAACAAGGTGAAGAGTTGTGGGGATTTTATATAGGGAAAAGACTACATCGAATATGTAGATTTTGTTTATATGATGACATCAAATGCAAAGATGAGTTCATTGTCTTCCCAAACACAGAATACGAATCTATGCTCATGTGTCACGTCAAATATTATGGTCCATATAAAATTTCGATATACTTACCATACAGTATACATGGGCGTCTATATATGTTGATTTTGTTCTACTATTCCAATTTGGTATCGAATCTACCGCATATGTTCTCTACTCGCCATTTTATATTCATCATATCATGTGTTAAGGTTAGAGTCATCGTCTCTATTTACATTTGCTGTTTTAGGATCTCTTGTCCTAGCAAGATAAAGGGATCACAAATTCAATTACATGCAATTGAAACTAAACCAAATTGGGCCAAGCCCATCCAATAAAAAGGACCACCTAAGTATTATTATTATTTTTTTGGTCAGACCACCTAAGTATCTAACATTACAGAACTAAACACTTTAGTCCACTAGAATGTTCCGTTTTATCAACATGTTATATATTGAACAGAATTTTGTTCTTATGGTTTCTTCATTGTTCCGTTCCGTTCTTTTTATTTTATTTTTGTCTTTCTTCAGTTTACAACTCAATCAAACACAATGACACGTATGAATCGACTCATGATGACTGCAACCAAAAAACGCATTTCGAATTTCAAAACGAATGTCACAAACGCAACGCTATCGCTGATCTATTTACAACGCAAATTTTTACTTAAAAGTCGTGGCATGATGAAGGTGTTGTGATAGAGAGGACGATGAAGAAGAGGAATGGAGGAAGAGGCAGATTGCGGACATATCGTCCATGGCGATTCCTCGTCTCTTCTTTTTCCAAGCCCGAACCGCTTGCTCCACTAATCGCTTAGCCGCCTTAGGCCGCTCAGCCGTCAAAGAGACGATCTCTATAGCCTCTTGGTTAGAGACCACATCCCATATCTTTCATATTCAAACCAACAAAAAAAACATTGGTCAATAACTTTACCAATAGATAATTAAACTATACAATCAGACAGAATAAACCAAGTCAATCCAAACCGAAACTAAAGGGTCTAAATTAAAAAGTTTTATTTTTTATGTATCCGAAAGCCAAAGACTGAAATTTATATATTCTTTTGAACCTTCAAAACCTATTCAATTAAAAACCAAAACCGAATTGAAACCATTCGAACCGATCCATAATATATATTCGATTTTACACCGGTAGCTATTTTCATAACACCAAAAAAACTCAAACTAAAGCCAAACCGATTTCATTCTTCTCAAATGTTGTTGTTTTTTTTTGTCTTTTCTCACATTTGGCTTTTAATTATTTTTTTTGACTATTTTAAGAGTGTGTGGAACTGTGGATGACTATTGTTTGTTTGTTTTTAAGGTTTATAAATATTTACCCCATCACTAGCCAAGATGATGAAGTGGTCTTTAGCAGAGATATGCCTTTGAGTGACTTCAGGGACTGAGACCAGTCCATACTCTTTGATACAATAGTCTCCGAACGCTCTCGACATTGCGAGCCCCGGTGTTTCTGCGTCTGGTTGCCACACACGGTGGACTCCAGGCTCATCTTTGAGGCAGAAAACCCGCCCTTTGCATCCGATTATCCGCTCCTTCTCCTCTGTTTTTTCACAGCAAAACAAACACAAAAACCAAGATTCAAGAGTTTACTAGAATAAGATTCATATTTGGTTCCCTACTCTGATTTCTAAGATCACAGAATCCAAATTTCAAGATCTAGTAAGGTAAACTTTAAGAGGGATTGAGAGAACTAACGAGGCAGATTCGGTTTGAAATCGAGGGTGAGCTGAACAGCAACCAAGCTTCCTTCATCCGAAACCGTGGCTAGTACCGCTCGTGAATCGCCTACATTTGATACATAAATAATTTCACCCTAAATACAGCAAGAAACCACTGATCAGTGAGCATATATAAACTTTCAAAGATTTTTACTAACAAAAGGAAACCGATATTCTTTTATGTTTTACCTGTCTGATAATGGTTAGAGCGGTTGTCCCACTGTTGTAAGAATCGATCTTCCGGTGATGTTCAAGCTCTTGATCAACCGATGCACATGTCTTGAGATACGAATGTTTCCATATGTCGAATCTTGAGAGTCTTTTATTGGAGCCTTCGAGGTCTAGCTCGGGCTCTCGTAGTGTGGCTTGAGCAAGAGTCTTTTGCCAGTTGCAGAGAAGCGACGAAGGCATTGAGTTTCTTACATGTTTGGCAACATAGTGACCCCATGGACCATGTCCATCGAATATTCCGCAGAAGATCATGTCTTCTTGGCACCCAAATCCCTGTTTTACCAAAGATAAATTTGTGGAAACGCTGATCACTGGTTAATCCCGCGTTTGAAGAAGCTGAAAGAAATCGCAAACGCGGAAGGAAAACGCAGAGAATCCATTGAACATAATCTAGTTACTTAAGATGCTACATCTAAAAGAACCAAGCAGTCTAACATACAAACGCAAAAACAAAAATAAAAACGGGCAAAAACGTTAGTAACTTAAGAGAGTAGAAATATACCTCCCAAACGATTGCACAGTCCTGGTTAACGCCTTTTTCGCCGCGTTTGGAGAAAACAGAGGCCGAGTTATTAGATCCTTCTGCATAAACATAACCACGTGATTTCAGAATCAGCTCCTTCTTCTTCGCCTCTTTCGCCATCTCATCAGCAGCTTCCTTAGCGTTGCTGCTTCCATTGCTGTTCTTCACTTTCTTGATCGAGAAGGATCGAGCTAACCCATTGAACATCGACGAAAAATGTCCCATTTTTTAAGTAACTTTCGCGTTAAGCTTAAGATGATCCAGAATCTATTAATAAAAAAAAAAGGATACAAGAAATCTTTTAGATACTTGGATAGTTTAAGAGCTAGAGGGGGATAATATAAGGGAATGTCCAAAAGTAGGAAAATAAAAATCTAAACAGAGGTTAAAACTTAAAAGTACGAAGATGAGTCATATCATTGAGAATCTAAAGGATTTAAAAGACAACCAAAACAAAAAAGGTGAAGAATATTCATAAGTCTGACATGGAATTCCATTGAAACAAGCTTCTGAGATTATCAATGGTTATCGTTTGAGATAAAAGTTCAAAATATAAATATGAATATGATTTTTTTATTTTTGTAACTAATGAATATGATTTTGACTAGCAGGGAATCAAGTTTTGTCTTTGAACAAGAAGGGAAATCAAGCTTCTCTTTATAGAAAACACATTTGGAGATATTTCTTAATAAGGAAATGAAAAACAAGTTGCAAGATTCCAAGAGTCTCTCTTTTGCTTTTTCCAGGAAAACTAACAAGAAAATAATATAAAAATCTATCAGTCTCAGAACTTTCTGAGCATGCTGTTGCTTAATAAATATTAAATGTGAATACCTAAAAGGCTAAAAGAAGCAAACACAATTAATCTCCATAGATTTGCTTTCATACATACGTTAAGCTTTTCCAATTTGTAACCAATAAATAAGATAAAATTTTCCAAATTTGAGACAAAGGAGCAAAAATCTTCATTTCCCCCGAAGTGACAAAGGGACACCAATTTTACTTTTTATATCAAAAACTAAAAAGCCTTAGTTTTTAGAATTCAGAAGTGGAAAATATTGAAGATCTAAAAATAATAAAGGTTTACTGGAAAAAAAGAAGAAGAACCTTACCCAGCAAAGGGGTTTCTCTTCACCTTCTTTATTTTTTCATTTGGATCTTCATTTTCTGTTTAAACATTCTCCATTCGTCACAGACCAATCAGATTCTTCTTCGATGTATAAAGATAGATGTAGATAGAAAGAGAGACCTTGAAATAGCTCAGAGACGCCGGAGAGATGACGTAAGCTCGGGGAAGCTGACGTAGCTAATGGAGCGAGAGAAAAATATCAGAATCCATTTAATGCTCCAAAGAGAACGAAACAGATTAAATGGAGCAATTATGGAAAGGAATTGAAATTATTTATAAATAAAGTTAATTTTTCTGGTACGGTGTTCTCTCTGTCATCTATCTTGTGGCATGAGAAGGACAAAGAAATGGACGACATCGTCTTGGTCTTTTGTGGATGATATAAGATCATAAATTCAATAATTACATTTTTAATTTTTGTTCTTTTATCAAAAAATACGTTTTTAATTAGAAATTCTCCACGATATATATATA
>PKMM01024129.1:378108-484971 GCA_002933915.1 Eutrema heterophyllum
ATTATATATTAAAATAGTTATGATTGGTATTACTACTTTTATTTGGGATTGCGTCATATGATTATCGTGGTAACTGGTAACTATATTCCCGTATGTCAACGACATCGATATAAAGTAAAGTATTCAAATATTGTTTTAAAAGTTAATATTTAAATACACGAGCATATACATACATACGATAAAAATATACTGGCTCCGTTTCTTTATATAAGATGTTTTTTGTTTCAAAATATAAAATGTTCTCACATTTTAATGTAACTTTTACCGTTATTAAAAACCGTGTGACCAATTATATTCTGCAAATTTTTTTATGATTGACTAAATTGTTTTTAACTTATGTATTAAATGATCCTTTAAAAATAAAAAAAATTCTTAATCTATATGTTTTTAGCCAAAACATCTTATAAAAAAAAACGGAGGGAGTATCAATTAAATCGGCTGACATCAAATTCCGGGTAAAACCATAGGTCAAAGAGTTGGAATTTCAAAAGTTTATATATATATTAATTAATTTTCTAACAGATGATATTTAGGTCAATATCCAAATTAATTTCAAAGTTTGTTATTTTTATTTTTGAATAGGTAACTAAGAGCATGTGCATTGGTTAGACACGTCTCAACAAAAAAAAAATATTATTTTAATATAATTTAGTTTTATAATTAAATTTTAAATTAAAAAATAAAATTGGACCAATAAGAAATTGACACGTGAGAGATTAATGGTGAGAAATCCATAAGAGAGTATCTCAAACGAGACACTCTTTCTATTCTCTCTCTTCACCTTTTTTTTTTAATTTTTTTTTAATGGAGAGTGTTTTTAACGAGTCACTCTGCTCTAAATTGATCAAAATTAATGTTGTAATTTTAATTTTTTGTTGGAGTGTAAATTTACATCTTAGAAATTATATTATTTTGGCTACGGATTTTGACTACCGACCAAACAAAATGGGTAGAAAAAGTATGAAATTGATAGAAATGACTTGACAATAATGCTCTCTAACTTTTGATAAAGTCCAGTAAAAGGCAGTGCACTGATTGTTATTTGCCTTAACCTAAACATTTGACATATAACAAACGCTTGTAACTCCATTAAAAACTATAATAGCCCCTATGTTTTTGTTTTAACCGGCACAAACAAAAAAAATCGAGTTCTCTACCACTCGAAGTCTCGACTTTACCATCTCCAATTGAGAATACTTTCTTGAATGGGTAAATGCCTAGTGGGGAAAAAACATATCGAGCATACAAAATACATATAAAGTACGTAGGTCGTAGCCATACACGTTTAACATAAGGATTCTAAACTATATATGGATAAACAGTTTATACACTGTAATAAATAATTATATAATATTGTAACATGTGAATACGGTCGTCCATGTGTTGTACCTAAAATTAATGATAAAGGTGCATGCATATATAATTAATAGATAGAGATCGTTTGAGATGCTTGGTGTGCTAACTCAAACAAAAGCAATATAAATATCATTAATCGCACACAAATATCTTTCGTGAAGAAAAAAATACACACAAATATCTCGAATACTCAAATAGTATTAGTTGTCTGATACGATCGAATAGACAGCTCACGGTATAGGGTTGATAAGTTGATTGGTCTGGTTCGATTCGTTATCTTACATGATGTATTCCGGTTTGATCAAGATAATTGTAGCAACAGTTTTTTATAAAAAAAACAAAAAAAAGAAGACAATTGTAGTTTTTTGGACAGTGAGTAAACCTGATCGAAGACCGAGGTGGCAATAATTAGACGCCGTGACGAAACGGGCATGAACCTTCGGGTTTCACATTCCCCGAGGGAACAGACAGTGGGACCAATTTACGGGGACTGTGTGTGACCGCTTGTGCCGGTAGTCTTTTAGTGGGACCCATCACGCACAAGAAAACAACAAACACTGATTTTCTGTATTCGTTGGATGAATCCCCAATATGTCGGCAACAATCATGCACACAAAATCTTTTCTATGTTCTCAATTATTTGTTTGACGTTAAAAAAATTGAAAGACAGGTTGGATATTTGAAATTCACATATCATAGAAATGCAGTTTGAAATTAAATATCTAATATATATATATATATATATATATATATTTTTTTATTATTAATCGNCGTAAGATACTAAAAATAGACTAGCTGACCAAAAGATCTTCGCATGCTCTTTCTAATTTTGCGGAACTAGAACGTTTTCCCATTAGATCTGAGAGCCTACGTGGTAATGAGTCTATGTGCACGAACACGTGACGAGAGAAACAGAGGATCTCTCCTCTCCACTATTTGGTCATTGGTGTGAGCAAAAGAGACTCTCTCTCGGTGATCACTTCCCGTTTTTAAGGGGAAGTTCCAATTCGGCAACCGAACCTTATTAGCCGAGAACCACATGATGAATTCGGTCCTCGCGGGACCCACCACTCGTGAGCCCAACCAAAGCTCAAACTTTCCATTCAACAGTCAGCACGTGCGACCAGCAATCACATGTGGGACGGTGCACCGGATAAGGATTTTCCGTGTTTGTGCACCGTACGTACTCTTCTGTTCCACCTCCCATTCTCAACATATAGCTACCAATAGCCTTTTTTCTTTCTTTCCCAACGAAAAATGTATGTGCAATTACTTTTAGTTTTTTAAATCCTTTTCTACTAAGATGATGAAATGTATTTACACTAATTTAGATGATTAAGAAATTTCTAGCTTACTAATCAGCGTAAGAAACAAAAAAACAGTATAAACTAAAGTATCAGAAATTAGTGGAAAAAATTAGCAGAAATTATATGGGTATACTTTTGGGTATTGTTTTATCAGAAAACAATCGTTATACATTTGATGTCGTGGAAACTAGAAAAAGAAGTAGAGAATTCGTTAAAAAAAAAATTCACGGAAAAATCTTTGAGTGATTCTATTTTGACAATTGTTGAGTGATTTTTTCTGTGTGGCAGACAACTGAGACAAGCCTGTTGAGTAATTTACTAATTTTTCATTGGCTGATTTCTGATTTCTAGAAGAGGGTATTTTTGATTTTTCATAACATGATGTTAATAATTTAGTAAGCTTAGGCAATTTTCGTTGCAATGGGAAAAAGCAAAACTTGAATGTTGTACGACACTGGGGCAGAAAGAGCCCATTAATTTGGGCATAAGAGGCCCATAATACAACCATAGGTCCATAGTGAACGCCAGTTATGGTGATTTTTTCCAGAAAACCGGTTCAATAAACCGGATTTGCATTCATGAAATTGAAAGTGAGATTCCATTGATTCGGTTTACTCGACGCACAGAAAAAAGTCACAAAATAAAGAGGGAAGCGATCTTAGGAAATTATAACTGCAGAGACATGAAATCAAACTTACCTCTTGACATATCAAAGATTGGGTAATTTGCTTATCCTATCCACTCCTCTTGCTTCGGCGCATAATCGCTTCTCTTTCGAAAAGCCTTCTTTCATCAAATCCATTAGCGAAATTGAACCGACGATTTCACGGAAACAAGCTCGACTTACTCTCGGAATACGGACGCATTTAGCAAGCCGCCTTTTTTCCGACAACTTTAATCTCGAACTCGGTTTTCCACATGTCTACAAAAAACAAATACGGTGAAACCAATGGATAGTGGCAAAACGTAGATCACCCGAAGGGTTTTATGTTTTTTTCTCTAATTCCATAAAATGCACAAAACTGTAAACCAGACAGATTTCATAAAAGTCCATCAACCCCAAAGTCTTATACAGTTTTGTGCATTTCTAATTAGAGCCAGCCCAGATTTAAGTGTTTACTTATCTTTATCATTAAACCGTATTAAAGTTTCGTCACTTCTGATTTTCTTTGCGCGATTTTATTTCGCTATCTTCTCCCCACTATCTGACAAGTCTATAAATTTAATCTTGAAGCTTAAATTTTAAGAAATATGGAACAAAAATTAAAAGATAGAGAAACAAGGGTGTTTAGAAACTTGGAGATTTTAACATTTATGCTTAGGGAAAACAGACAAATTACAAATTCCAGGCTCGAGAAGAACAATGGCAAATAGAAATACAAATAAATTGTTGACCTAGTCAGAAGATCAGATCTTGGATGCAACTTGCAAGACCTGATTATAACAAGATAACATCATTGGACTCCAAAAGATGGCGTCTGATTCCACCCCGCGAACTGATCGTAGTGGAGAAGTGGGTTTTGTGTCTGCATCTGAGGAGGAATCACCATGTTGTTGCTGCAGCTTCTTAGACCAATTCCTTGTGGCCCAAGTAAATCCAGATTGTTATAACGAGCCATCGCTTGGTCAGCCAGTTGAGAGAAGCTGCCGTTGTCATGGTTATAGAGATAGATTGAAAACTTGCTCTGACGATGATTCATTAATGGATCAGTTGCGAAGCAGCCAGAGTAAACACCACTGAGATGATGATTCGTTAATGATTCTTCTGTCCATTGTTGATGATGAGGATCGTCAATTAGCGACGGAGATAAGTGTGTTGTGAAGCCGGATGAATTAGCCACAAGGCTCTGATCGTCAGTCAGCGAAGTTGATAAATTCATCATCAATGGATCATTGAATATAAGTGAAGGAGATAGATCCGCTGAGAAGAAGCCAGATGAATCCGTAAAGTTGTGATTTTGTTCGGTCCTTGATGCACCACAGTCGGATAAAACCGCAAGGCTCTGATCTGGCTCGGTCTGAAGAAGCCGAAGCTTCTCTTGGAATATCCGTAAACGACTCTCCAACGAGTGCTCCATCTCTAACACTTTCTCTGAGAATTTGTTGTCGTTTATATCGAGAGATCTCTTCTTCTCGTCGTTGATCTTCTTGTTTAGAAATTGAGAAAGGTTGGCGCTTTTCTTGCGTTTTTCTTTGTCGCTAAGTTTGCTAAACCTCTCGGCCATGTCTCTGACCTTGGATTGATCCTCGGGCCATGTCTTGATGAGTTCTCCGTCACGACCGTAATAAAGGACGCAGAGTTGGATGTCGCATAGAGTTGAGAGCTCGTAGGCTTTGTTGAGCATGGTCTGTTCTCTCATAGAAATATTAGTGATCTTTTTTGAAGCGGGAATAGTGGAAGAGAAGGATGATTTCTTGAAACGAGTTTGATTTCTCACAGACAATTTGGTTTTTGTCTTTGTCGAATAAGAAGAAGAAGAAGAAGAATCCATTGTTGAGGAACAAGAGAATTGGTGGGGATGGATTAGCGCGTGAGTAAAATAATGAATAGTGAACACGATGAAGGTTTAGGGTTGTGTGTATATATAGAAATTGGAGTGTGGTTTTAATTTCCTTTTTTTGGGAGTATATAATCTGTTCATTAAATGATCCGATCGATATTTCCATTTTCTCCTATTAATCTAGCTAGCCGTTGGGATCTTCCAGCAATTGTAATGAAGAGCTTTGATTGGTGAGAGCTGTAGAAGCTTCCCACACCCAAAAAGAGAGTCTACAAACACATACCAATCATTAGGGCTCGGCAAATTATTCGTTAAATTCGTTTTGATCCGGTATTCATCTCGATTCGATCCGAAAAATTTGGATATCCGTAAAGATTCGAATCAAAGCAAATACTAAAATATAGTATCCGTCTAAAACAAAGAAAATCACAAATACTAATTTTAAGAAGGTCGGATATCCGCTCCGATCCGTAGATCATATATATATACATAATATATTATAAATTTATAATGTTTATTTACATTTTCTGTATCTCTTTAATAAATAAAAAATGTCAAAAGAAAATATGCATGATAAAAATATATAAACTCTATACTAATTAATAAAATATTAATAAAAAATGTTTATATTGGAGTTTAAGTGAATATATTAATTTTTGGTATGTTTATTTTGTCTATCATTCTTTATATAAGAAAAAAACTAGATGATTTCATTTTTTTTCCTCTTGTTAGTTCATATTAAATAAAAAATGCACTAAAAACTTTTTTTTTTAGTTTTTGTTTGTATTGAATGGAGCGCAATAGATATATGCGGATATCCGCAAATATTTGTAAGTTTTCCGGATATCCGGATTTTTGGATATCCATATTTTTCCGGAGCAAAGCAAATAACAAAATTAGATATTCGGTAAAAACGGAACAAATCACAAATAGTAGAATTTTCCGACATATCTTTTCAACTTTTTTTTTCTTCCAAAATCACAGCCTAATCTTTTTGGCTTGACTAATCGGACCGGAATCATTTTAGTTTTTTTTTTAATTGTCTTTTTCGCTCTCTTCATCTATATTATTAAAATATGAGCACTTTTTGAATTTGTTTCCAAACATCCCTTATTTTTTTAAATAAATTGAACATGTTGTCAAACATGTTGCCAAACATTTATTAAATCTATTATACACTTAAAAATTACAAATTAAATATATTTAAATTAATAACACTTAAAGTAGTTCTTGTTCATCATTTCATATTTTATATATTACAAAAAACTTTATTCAGCACAGACGCGCGTGTTTAGAATATAGTTTATATGAAAATAGTAGAGTGGCTTTTAACTAAATCCGATTCCATTTATTACTTTCTAAGAGTTTTTTTAAATATGTTTAATAGTGCATAGTAATTCTGATCCAAAAAAATAGCGCATAGTAATTTTGAGAGCATCTCCAATGTATTTCTCCATTTTTATCTCTAAAATGGAATAACTCCAAAATGGAGTTGGATTTCTCTCCAATGTATTTATCCATTTTCTACTCCAAAAAGAATATTTTAGGTACATTCTTGTTTTTCTATTTTATTGTTAATTGCTAAAAAATACACTTTATCTATAAAATTTACAAATTGACCCATTAATTTATTTTCTTTCAAAACTTCCATAAATTATGATATTATTTAAATTTAACCATTATTATAAAGAAAACCACATTACACCACATAAAAAATAACAAAACAAAGTAGATTTTAATTTAAACGTCATTATTTGATAATTTTTCGTTGTTGCATTAAATTTATTCGTTGTTGCATTAAATTTATTTTATGTTATTTCTAATTTCAGTACTTTTTTATATATTTTAAATTTATTATCAGTTTATGTTATTATATTTTTTATTTTCATTAGTGGTATATAAATTAATTTTAATATTAATGTATTATCAGTTTATAACACACACCATTCGCCTGCATAAAATTGTAAAATAAAATTAGAGACAAGAAACTTGCTCTTAAAGAATGATTTAAAAAAAAAAAAATTATCATCAAATTTCTTATTAAAATAAAATAAAAAAATTGGGACACGAAAGTGATCGGGAGAAAGTGAGATATGTTACTTTACCTAATTTAATTTTATATTAATGTAAAGAAAAAAATTAAGAATTTATAAAATGTAAAATTTTGAAGGATTGTTTTGTAAATAAAAAAGTTCATCTCTATTTTGGAGTGGAAAATGGGGTTACTCCATATTTGGAAGAAAAAATGGCAATTTCATTTTGGAGTTGAAAATAGAATAGAATTGGAGAGAAATTTATTCTAAAATGACATTTAAAGTTAAAAATGGGATAGGGTTAAAGATGTTCTGACCCAACAAAATAGCGCACATATAAAATGCGAGAATAACTTACTCATCTCCCAAGATGGTGTAAAGATGTTATCCTTTGAAAATTAAGGATGATATGATTCTTCTTCTACGGAAGCCAAATGCACTATATATATATTTTTTTTTGTAACAACCAAATGCACTATATATATCTTTACGCAATAAACATCTTCTTTTTATGAGTGATTTACGGTGTGGCACACTTTTTGAGTTTCATATTATAAAATAGATATTTTCTGAGTTTAAACACACTTTTGTTACTTTTTTTATACGTGAAATGACCTAAATACATTTTTTTTTATTATTCCCAAAAAAATCAGTTTTTTTTTTATTATTCCTTTTTACACCCCACATATTTTAGTTTGCTTATTTTCTTTTCATAAAAAAAACAATTTCACTATTTTTTTCCACTATAAACTATATATTTTTTTCTCTATATTTTGATATTAATTTCACAATATTTTACTTACATGTGGATCGAACACATGAATAGAACGTATGCATATCCATATAGTTGCGTACATGTGTTTCATATGGGCGTGGATGGAACACATGCGTATCCACGTGCATATGGTACACGTGCGTATCCACGCGAATATGATACACATGAACGCAGCTACATGGATACACGTGCGTATCCACGCGAATATGATACACATGAACGTAGCTACATGGATACACATGTCTCTCCTGCGAATTTCGTCGAACACTTTGAAAAACCACAATTTGATGATTAACTAATATGAGTATTTTCCTGTTTTCATTTCTTAATTTGAGAAAAATTGTTCCCCGTTGGCTAAAGGATATGTTCGACAAGGAGATGTCAATTACTGATATGTAGTTTGATGTTCTGTTTATTTGCTTCTTCTTTAATTTTTTGTTTTTTTGTCATTATTTTGGGTTACAACATGCCGGTCCAATAGCCAAATATTCCATATATGGAAGACAAGTGGAATCGAACTCGATACCGATAAAATAGCAACAGAAATATGGCAACCACTAGCCCATTTACTCTTTCTTATTTTTCAATTTCTTGCTTTGTTTTGAGTCTTTGACTTCTATTAGTGGTATCTTGTCCTCTATTATGAGGTTGTACTGAATACATTTGGTTAATATTTCCAAAGACTGCAAAAAAACAAAAAACAATTATTTACGAGTTTTCGTCTTTTTTTTACAATGGTCAAAATTTATTTCAGTATATACCCAAAACTAAAAATAAATTTCAGTTAAATAGTTTGTACCCCTCTGTTTACAATTTATACATGTTGTTGGATAACATAATTTTTTAATAAAAATCTTTCGGTATTATCGTTTTAGGATAGAGAACAACAAAATTGTGAGGCTTGCCTTGTTAAAAAAAAATACTGAAGTTATTTTATTTGCAGATGTGACTTGTGAGATGTTGAATTTGTCCACCGTGTAATTGACACGTTCTCGGAGTTAAAATCACGAAAAGGAGATCTTTAATATATCGCGAGAAAAAGGTGAAAAGAAGGACAAAATGAAAAAGCCAAACAAGAGCGCATCGAAAGCTGAGAGCGACATCAGAAATGTGGGGACCAGACTGGACGTGTGCACAGAATATTCACAATATTTGAATTTTGTTTTTGAATCCGCCACTCCATCTCCAATCCCGCTTATCACTCCATTTAACAATAGCCTGACGCTCCTATATTATAAGTTATACTACATATCACCGATGCCTGTTCCGCTTATATCTGATAAGTCGGTAAATGATGAAAGACCTTTCTCTCTGAAAGAAGAACGCGTCCAAGAAAGCGAGTTCAAGTTTCTCTATCTCTCTCTCTCTCTCTATCTTCCCCAATCTCCTCCTTTATTTATTCTCTCCAATTCTCTAAAAGCAGCTCCTCAAAACCCTAGAAATTCTCGATACCCGAGTCGTGATTTCGGCTTCAATCAGTTTCGTCTGGCTTGTATAGATCCCCAGAGCTCTCACAGAGCTCGGATTCGTACGTAATCGTGTGTTTTGGGTGTATCTTCTTGTTTGACGTCAGATTTGAGATTCCAAGCTTCAAAGAAATGTCGTCGTTAAGCCGAGAGCTGGTGTTTCTCATACTGCAATTTCTCGAGGAAGAGAAATTCAAGGAGTCTGTGCACAGGTTTGTCTATTTGTATATATGTAAGAAGAAGAAGAAGTAGTTCATTTGAAACTCCCAAAAATGTTTATTTCGTCTCTGAGTTATATATACTCTGTGAAAGATTGTTGCTGAATTTTGATTAGTATTGAAAGTGCAGTTTCGTAATAAACCTATGTCGTTATTAAAAAAACATTTGTTCGTCTAATAAACATGGATGGTTCTGGAGTTTGAATCATTTGGATTTTGAATCAGAGTAGAGCAGAAAAGAAAAACTAATTTGATTTTTCAGAAGAAATCGAAAAGGTCCACAGCAAATTGAATCCAATTTATGCTAATTAGCCTGATTTTTGATGTTTGATTAGCCTGAGTTCTTGAGGGAATTTGTGTTGTTCATATGCCCTGGGAGGCTGCAAAGACAGATTTAATTGGGTTTGCTGATTTGGGATTGTTACTGTGTCCTACAGGCTCGAGAAAGAGTCAGGATTCTTCTTCAATACAAAGTATTTCGATGAGAAAGTTCTTGCTGGAGAATGGGATGAAGTTGAGAAGTACTTGTCTGGGTTTACCAAGGTTGATGATAACAGATACTCAATGAAGATATTCTTTGAAATTAGAAAGCAGAAGTATCTCGAGGCTCTTGATCGGTATACTCAATGTCTTTTTGTAAATTTCTTCTTGTTGTGGTTTCAGAGTGTGATATCATCTCATGTCTCTTCTACAGGCAAGATAAGGCCAAAGCAGTTGAGATATTGGTGCAGGACCTGAGAGTCTTCTCCACTTTCAACGAGGATCTCTACAAAGAAATTACTCAACTTTTAACTTTGCACAACTTCAGGTACGAGATATGAAATCTAGTCTACTTGTAGACATTTCTGTGAAAGAGAGTGTGATACTCCAACACTCTCGATGGTTTGCCTTTGTGGATTGAATTTGACATCAATGGTGTTCAGGAATTTGATTCTCTATTAAATGCAGGGAAAATGAGCAGCTTTCCAAATACGGAGACACTAAAACTGCTCGGGGTATAATGTTAGTAGAACTAAAAAAACTAATCGAAGCAAATCCTCTTTTTCGTGATAAATTGATGTTCCCTACTTTGAGATCTTCGAGACTGCGGACTCTGATTAATCAAAGGTGTGTTTATTTTCTTCTCTCCTCACGACCATAGTGAATGTTACTGACTAGGTTTGCATGACTTACTTGTTGGGGGATTCATTGTGCACGTGTTCTCTTGCAGCCTTAATTGGCAACACCAGTTGTGCAAGAATCCTAGGCCAAACCCAGATATTAAAACTCTATTCACAGACCACACGTGCGCAGTTTCTAATGGTCCTCTGGCACCTTCACCAGTCAATCAGCCTGTTGCAACTTTGACAAAGCCAACAGCTTTTCCGTCGCTTGGAGCTCATGGTGTAAGAAACCTCAATGTTTGACTGCTTTATTCATGTTTTTGAATCTAAGAAATCTTATATGAGGAAATCTGTATTAAATGTAGCCCTTTCCTCCTGGTGCTGCTGTTGCTGCTGCCAATGCTGGTGCTTTAGCTAGTTGGATGGCTACTGCCTCTGGTGCTTCTGCTGTCCAAGCTGCCGTTGCCACACCTGCGTCCATGCCTCTATCTCAGAATCAAGGTTAGTTTGTGACGATCTTCTAGATTTTTTTTCTTTTTCTGGATTTATCAGTAACTACCCGCAGTAACTACCGGTTCTATTTCATTCTAAGACTAATTACTTTTCTTCCAAAAAAGTGTCAATCTTGAAGCGACCAAGAACACCACCAGCAACTCCAGGTATAGTAGATTATCAGAATCCTGATCATGAACTAATGAAGCGTCTCCGCCCTGCCCCGTCTGTAGAGGAGGTAACGTAAAATTCCTTCTTTTTTCTTCTGGAAAGCTGTTTGTATGATTCTTGCACTTTTCTCAAAATTCTAAGCATTTATCATTTTCCAGGCGACATATCCTGCTCCTAGGCAGCAAGCTCCATGGTCTTTGGATGACTTACCATTAAAGGCGGCTCTAGCGTTGCATCAAGGGTCCACTGTGACAAGCATGGAGTTCCACCCTATGCAAAATACGTCACTTCTTGGTATGGGGGTTTGCAACTTGGAATACAAACTCTAAACTCAATTTGAAGTTATATTTCTATTGTTTGTTCTTTGGCTTTCTGAATGACCATTTGCGTTCCATCAGTCGGATCTGCGACCGGAGAAATCACATTGTGGGAACTCGCTGTTCGTGAGAGGCTGGTTTCAAGGCCTTTCAAAGTATGGGATATGGCTAATTGCTCACTTCAGTTTCAGGTTTGTCGTTACAGCTAATAATTATTTAGTTATGTGTTTGATCTAAAAGCCTTGATTTCAACAATATGGCTGTGAGAAGTGATGGAGACAAAACGTATCAGCAAACTAATTGTTGTGCAAGGATCTTATACTTACCATTCGTGGGCCTCATTCAGGCTTTGGTAGCTAAAGAAACACCAATATCTGTCACCCGTGTCGCATGGAGTCCAGATGGAAATTTCATTGGTAAGTTTCCCATCATGAATTGTGGAATTTTAATTGGTCTCTGGTCTCAGTCTCAGTCGCTTCTTGTGCAGGGGTTGCATATACGAAACATCTTATTCACTTGTATGCTTTCTCTGGACCTAATGATCTTCGCCAGCATATTGAGGTGAGCATACATTTGATCCGCATGAGAAACAATGTGATGTAACAATATCCCATAAAATTGGATCACTTTTTTCTCACAGATTGATGCCCATGTGGGTGCTGTGAACGACTTGGCTTTCGCTAACCCAAACAGACAACTATGTGTAGTTACTTGCGGAGATGATAAGCTAATCAAGGTGAGAAAAAGAATCACAGGGTTTCACTGTTAGACGTCTGTACTGCAGCTATCTAACTTGATCAATGTGGAACAGGTATGGGATGTTTCAGGTCGGAAGCATTTTACCTTTGAAGGTCACGATGCTCCTGTATATTCCATTTGCCCTCATCACAAAGAGAACATTCAGGTGTGGCATTCTATCATATATTATATTGTTTTTCCATCTGTTTGAAGGACACCAAAAGTATTTCGTATAGTAGATCCTGCCTATGGAATTCTGCTCTTTTGCAAAATATATCACGTTCTTATTTGGATTTCAGTTCATATTTTCAACGGCCATAGATGGGAAAATAAAGGCCTGGCTTTATGATAATATGGGTTCCAGAGTTGACTATGATGCTCCCGGTAAATGGTGTACTACGATGCTTTACAGTGCTGATGGGACTAGGTACGATCCGAAATGCTGAAAAATTTCCCTCTTCTAATTCTTTTGAACTGCTTATCAAATCCTTCTTCACCTACTTTCTAAAATCGTCAAATTTTTCATTGAGATATATTTATTCCTGAAGATACTGAGTTGTGTCCTTGAGTTTCTAGTCTTTTTTTTATCTTATTTAAATACTCATTTTCTCTCCCAAATCTTTTACATTTATTTGCTGATTCAGTAACAACTAAAATCTATCTGTTTTCAAAATACCTTTTTTTGTTCATTTGCTGCTTTAGTTCTTTCTGATGTTATGTAATTGTCGTGTATTTTTGTCTTCAGATTGTTCTCTTGTGGAACGAGTAAAGAGGGAGATTCTTTCCTAGTTGAGTGGAACGAAAGTGAAGGATCAATTAAAAGGACCTATCTTGGATTTCTGAAAAAGTTGGCTGGTGTGGTCCAGTTCGATACCTCAAAGAACCACTTTCTGGCTGTTGGTGAAGATGGGCAGATCAAGTTCTGGGATATGGACAACATCAATGTTTTGACTAGCACTGATGCTGAGGGTGGACTTCCGGTTAGTCCCATCGATTCTTTTTTCCTATGGCTTGTTGCTTTGGTGTTCTTGTTTTCAGGTTTGGATGCTAACTTGTCTCAACTTCAGGCTCTTCCTCGTTTGAGATTTAACAGGGAAGGCAATCTTCTAGCCGTTACTACGGCAGATAACGGATTTAAGATCCTAGCAAACCCAGCTGGTTTCCGATCTCTGAGAGCCATGGAAACTTCAGCTTTTGAAACAATGAGGACTCCAGTTGATTCTTCTGTAATCAAAGCTGTAACGTTTCTCAACTTTGTAGTATACTTTTCCTTTCTTTATATCCACTGTCGTAGCAGGCTGTCTCGGTTTACACATTTTGGTATTCTGTTAGGTTCCTGGTGCTCCTGTTGCGTCTGTCAGCTGTAAAGTTGAACGAGGCTCTCCTGTTAGACTCTCACCAATGCTGGTAAATCATCCATTAAATGTTATATTACTAACCATTTTTATAAATTCTTATTTTCTGTTCTGGATACATGTTTTCTTGGCATATCCTCAAGAACGGAGTTGATCCCTCAAAGCCAAGAATCGATGAATCAACAGACAAACCAAAACCTTGGCAATTAGCTGAAATCTTGGACCCTACCCAGTGTCGCCAAGCTACTTTACCCGATACCGCTGGTTCTTCCATAAAGGTTTGCGGAATTAATTTTCTCAGAAAGATATTTTACTCTCTAAAGTTCAAAAAAAAATAAGGCTTACGTTTCTCCTGTCATGGCAAAGCAGGTCGTTCGGCTTCTGTATACAAATTCTGGCTCTGGAATCTTGGCACTAGGTTTTAATGGTATTCAGAGACTCTGGAAGTGGGTTCGCAATGAGCAGAACCCTAGTGGAAAGGTAAGCATAAACGAGAGTTAGAGAGACCTCAATGCATGCTGTGTGCAGTTTTATTTAAGTACCGTTTATCATGCAGGCAACCGCTACTGTTGTTCCTCAGCATTGGCAACCAAACAGTGGTCTTCTCATGACCAACGATGTTTCTGGTGTAAACCTTGAAGAGGCGGCCCCATGCATAGCTCTCTCTAAGAACGACTCATATGTCATGTCGGCTGCTGGAGGAAAAGTCTCGTTGTTCAACATGATGACTTTTAAGGTACATATATCTACATGTAAATATGAACTTTAAAGAAGGCCACTAAAGCCACAAGCTCTAGCTGAAAATGTTCTCACAGTAATCCTAAAAAACTCCTTTGGTGGTTCTAATATCTAAAGACATCTATTGGCCTTACAGGTGATGACAACATTCATGCCGCCTCCACCGGCATCAACATTTTTGGCGTTCCATCCTCAGGACAACAATATCATTGCCATTGGAATGGAGGACTCCACGATTCACATCTACAATGTCCGAGTGGATGAGGTAAGTAGTCGATAGAACCATTGCCACTTAAGTAGTTTTTATGATCTATGACGAGGAAAAACTTGTCAACATTTTCTATAGCTTCACATTTTAATTCTTCCCCTGCTACATGTTGCCTTCAAATTATATGACGAGCTCACTCCACTTGCATCTGTGTTTCATCAGGTCAAATCAAAGCTAAAGGGTCACCAGAAACGCATCACTGGCTTAGCATTTTCTACAACCCTCAATATCTTGGTTTCATCTGGTGCTGATGCACAGGTGTGTATGCTGCGTCATGTTGTTGTCCTGTAGTGAAATATCTCAACTAAGATGCTTGATTATTCTGTGCCTTTTCCTTGTTCGATTTTCTACCGTTCGATTATCTAATTTAGGAGGATGCTACTCTTGCTGTTGCTTTCTCTTAGATATGCTTTTGGAGCATTGACACATGGGAGAAGAGAAAATCCGTTGCAATACAAATGCCAGCAGGAAAAGCCGCCAATGGAGACACACGTGTTCAGTTTCATGTGGATCAGATCCGTATCCTTGCAGTCCACGAGACACAACTGGTGATATTTGATGCTTCCAAGATGGAATGTATCCAACAGGTACGTATGAGATCATCTCTCTAAATCCATATATGTAAACACAAATTTGGAAATGCAATATCATACATACCTCTCAATAATTGTTCTGAATTTTGTATTGACTTATGTTTTCTTGTTTCTATGTCTCAGTGGATTCCACAAGACTCGTTGTCTGCTCCCATATCTTCAGCAGTGTATGCATGCAACAGCCAGTTGATCTACACCGCTTTCCGCGATGGTAACATTGGAGTGTTCGACGCAGACACTCTCAGATTTAGATGTCGTATCTCTCCATCCGCCTACTTGCCTCAAGGGTAAATTTATCCAACATTTCATCATATTCTTAATTTTAAACCCGTCTTGAATCTGCTTCATCGGCTTAATAGGACTTCTGAAACATGACAAATTGGTATTTTTTCATGAGTAAGAATTATAAACTTCTCTCTATATTAATTCAGGAACCAAGGCTTGTCTCCTCTAGTTGTGGCAGCTCACCCGCAAGAGCCAAACCAGTTTGCGGTCGGTTTGAATGATGGGTCAGTTAAGGTGATAGAACCGACCGAGGCTGAAGGCAAGTGGGGGATGGTTCCACCCTCTGAAGCCATCAACACTTCACCATCCACCATAAGCAACCAAACTCCAGAACAGTTACAAAGATGAACAAACCAAAATGGCTTCCTCATAGGTGTCCATGTAATTAATCTCAAATCTCTCCATAATTATTCCTCCAGGTTGGTTAGTTAGTGGTGTTGATTATTATCATAAAGGTTTAGGCAGTGTTATTAGATCTTCAAATGTAGCCTTAGTTTCAAGATTCTTAAGATATTGAAATTGGTAACTATGGTAAGAAATAAAATTTGTATAACTATCTGCAAATCTCAGAGTGAATAAGCGACAAGACTATGACTCATGAGTAAATCGGCAAGAAATTGAAACTACACTACCATTAATTAATACCGACATGAACAACATGAATCGATCAACGGTCATGGGCCTCATGGCTCAGGTAGGAGGATCCCATCACCATCATACTGCAAAATCCCTGACCGGTTCATCGGTTTGCATCTTTCGCCCATTAGTATCCTCTTCTTGCACAGCTCATCTTCTCCAATACCCTCATTTAAGCTTCTTCTTCTTCTTCTTTGTCTCGCCCTCAATCTTTGCCCTAAGATGAGTATCTTCAGTCGAACTCTTGCGCTTTCCCAAAAACTATCCTTTTTCTGAAGTAGGTTTTGCTTGGGTTTAGCTTTACCAGCAGACAAGGTCTTATCAGCTTCAGTAATCTCTTCTGAAGGATCATCTCTCTTTCCTCTGTTTTCACCTGCAAGTGTTTTCTTGCGGCTGAAGACACCGGAAATCACAGAAGTCATCTTCTTAACCGGAAAAACTATCCTGGTTCTGATGAAATGTCTATTCCATTTCTCTTCTTTCATCGTCTTCTTGTGATCTGTATTCGTCTCGTTCTTCCTCCTGGTTTTTTCTGATGTTTTAGGTAGTTTGATCTTGATCGTCTCTTGATCCATGGAAAGCCTAAACTTCCACGATGTGGACGTGGACGCAGGCACGATCCTTGGCAAAAAATTTGCTCGTCTCAGTGATGATTTTAGGGTTTGGAGAGTTTGATGATGATACTAATATCGTCATTGATTCGATGAATGATGGAGAGTTGTGGTGTTGTGGAGAGAGTTGTATTTGAATAGAAATCGGAGTGATTTCGAAAACGTGGGTTGACCACACTTCTCCTAGTGCTAGTGGTAAGTTAACTGGTTTTGTGGGTTAGCCCTAATAGGTTCCGTGGATTTGACGGGTTAACCCATCAGGATTTTAGGTTCTCTATTGGTTTATCACTATAAAATAATAAAGAGAAGCATCAGGACAAAACGGAAATTAGGGTTTTAGATTTCATCGGTATGGGCAAAACGTCAGGTGCTACGCCGGACGATCTGACGGCATATGGGCGGAGCTCCGGTAAACTCAGCCTTGCCTCCCTGCAGGGGCAAATGAAGCGCGACCCGGATGGTTACGAATCGGAGCTCCTACTTGTCCGGAAGCAGTTCAACGCCGCCGTCGAGCTACAGGCTTCTCTCCATATCTCCTCTCCAGCCGGTGTTGCTTCCGACCCAAGCATCGCCATCAACCTGGGCAACATCGTCATGTTTCTGGCTCAAGCTACCCCTTTTTACCCAAAGCACCTTGCCGAGTTCCCGCGCCAATTGATCGATTTACTTGCTACATCTTCCAGGAGAATGCCTCCAAGGCTCCGACACCAGATCGTACAATCGCTGATTCTTCTGATGAACCAAAAGGTATTGAGATTGATTTGAGGATTATTACTAGTCTCTTTTTCTCCAGTGGTATATATGAACAATGCTCTGTTTCTTCTTTTGTCGTACGTGTAGATTATTAACTTAGAGCAAGTGCTGTTGCTATTCCTGGAAATTCAGACTGTGGGTGACAAACACCTGCGGAGCTTGCATTTTCTCATGTTGTCCACACCATTCGTAAGATGAATCAGAGGCGTAGCAATCAAGTTATGAATCGACATCTCCAGCTTCAACTGCTCTCCGTGCTAAATGTAAGATTCCTTTTTGTTTTCTTCATTTCTTATTCTTATGTTACTCTGTTAACCCCTTGTTGTTTGTAGGGCGAGAATGAAGCAGAAGCCAGGAGAGCACTTGTCACCCTCTGTGAGCTTCATAGGAGGAAGGTCTGGTCCGTTGGGAGAGTTGCTGAGGCGATTTGCATGGCATGCTTACATGATTCATCTCGGTATTTATTTGATTTAGCTTTCGACTCTTTCTTTCTCCTTTGCTTGTTCCCACTCAAAGACAGCATACTAACTCCTTTCCACCATGTATCAGCATCAGGATTCCTGCCCTTAGGTATATTCTTGGCTGCGAGAACCTTGAAGATGACCATGACGATGATGCTTCCGGCAGCGACCTCGAAGACTCCAAGGAGTCGCATAAACCGGCTGCTCAGGTTGTGATTAATAGAGAGGCTGTCTACAAGGTAACCACCTTTTCTTCCTCTCTATCATTTGATTGTTGAATTAGCGTCCCTTGATCTGATCTTCTCTAGCATTTGATGGACCACCTTAGATATATAATGTTTCCCACCAATTATATAATGCCTAGGCACACAACAAAGGCACAGCTACTAGCAAGAAAAAAAAGCAAGCAAAACTGCAACGTGCAATTCGAAGCATGAAAAGACCGCAGCGTTCATCATCTGAAACCACCATTTCATCTTCTTCGCCTCTCAATCATCTGAATGATGCCCAGGCTCGTTTTTTTTCATTCTAAACTATATAGTTCTCAGAGCATGGCCGTAGTTCATCACAACTTAGTTTATCAAACAGAGTCTAGTGTTGCTTTTACAGGGTTTTGCAGAAAAGCTCTTCTCCCTTCTTCAGAATTTCTATGGAAGCATTGAGGTAGTTATGTTCATCATGTTTTCGCCATGAACCTTGCCTTTGTTTTAGTGCAACTGTGTCTATCATCTTTTAACCCAAAAAATAAAAAATAAAAAATAAAAAATGTGTCTATCATCTTTGATTTCCCAACTGTGTTGTGTTTCGGTTTTGTGGTTGGATTAATTTTGCAGATTAAAGTGATGATGATGAAAGTTATCGCACGCACAGTTGGGCTTCACCTGTTGTCTTTGGATAAATTTTATGCTTTCCTTCAAAGATATGCTCGGGTATGAAGTATGATCATGGTAGATTTAGTTTCGACCACGCAAGAAATCTTTTGGGGATTAAAATTTGATCAAAATTGGTTCTTGAATGCAGCCGGATCAACGTTATTATATAACAGATATACTGGCAGCCGCAGTTCAGTCTTTCCATGACAAGGTACCACCAAGAAGCATTTCCATTTTCAGAAACCAGTCGTACGCCTTCTCATTTCCTATTATACTGTTGTGAGCAGGTGTCTCCAGCAGCAGTTGAGTCCCTATTCAGGCAAATCGTGAACCAATTTGTGCACGACCCTTCAAGAACCGAGGTATTGTGCTAATTTAGGTATCACTTGTTAAGCAACTGCTCCAGGGAAGTTTTTGATCATGTCTTGTAGTTTTTTTGTATTTTTTTCAAGGCGGTTGCTGTTGGGCTCAATGTTATACGGGAAATGTGCCTGAGGATACCTAAGGTACACCAGCATTCACGCAAGCATTCACTTGTCTCAAGTATGTGTAATTTGTTCACATCCTTGCTTTGTTTTTCTTCGACTTCACAGTCGATGACAGAGGATTTGCTGCAAGATCTTGTCCAGTATAGAAAGGAAAAAAAACACGAAAAAGCTGTATCAGCAGCCGCTCGTGCCCTCTTAAACCTTTTCAGAGAGGTAGCAAAACTGTTGGTACTGTGTGTGTGTGTATGTACAAAAAAAAAGAAAATAGTCAATGTATTTGGTGAGTGAAGAGTTGGGTTATGTGATTGCAGATTTGGCTTTTGCTTCTTGCTAAGAAAGACCGTGGCCGCCCTGTAGATCCTAATGCCAGACCTAAGGAGTTTGGAGAAGTTAATGTCCTCAGCGATGTGGCGGATGTGGAATTGTTGGAAGAAAGTGAGTCAAAGTTGAGTGGGAGTGGTGATGTAGAAGAGGATCCAGAACCTGATGATGGTGATTGTGAGAGGGAGGAAGAAGAGGTGGATGATGGTGAAACCGAGATGGTGGTGGGTGGTGATTATACCGATGAAAGTGACGGAAAATCGGGAGAAGGTTTTGGTGGAAAGAGGAAGACGAGAGATTGGGAGGAGAATCTCATTTCTGGGGAGACAAGCCTGCGGAGGCTAAAGAGACTAGCGGAAACAAAGCAAGAGGAGGTGCATTCAGATGGCATCCTTTCGAACGAGGACTTCCAAAAGATCAAGAAGCTAAAGGTTTGTGTGTGGCTAAGAGCCTCTGTTTTTGTTGTTGATTGGATTAGGTGGAATATGCTGATACTTTTTTTTTTTTTATGTCCCACGGATGAATAAGGAGGCAAAGCTTGCCATGGCTCGACACGGGTTGAAGATTCCAGACAGTGAACAACTAAGAATGAAGCGGGTTGATCCAGCGGAGCTTGAGGTGAGTTGTTTGTTTCTGTTTTTGCCAAGGCTTGAGATACTTATGCCAGCGTACTTTGACACTCTCTCTCCACAGGCGCATATAAAGCTTAAGCTAACAAAGGAGCAACGGCTGGAATTAGTAAAAGCGGGTAGGGAGGACCGAGGGAAATACCGGGCCACGACTGCCATCAAACAGACAAAGGTAAACCTTCCTTATGCCTCTGTGCTAATCTTTTTTTTAATTTCCTCTACGGATAATTGTAAATTGGGAATCAAATGCAGTGGGGAGGACTGAGCAATAAACAAAAGGAGCACAAGAAGAGCATGCCTCTCGCTGCAAAGAGGTCCAAGGTGGCCAAATACAAGCAAGCCAACAAGAGAAAACAGAGCGGGAGCCAGTTCAGAGGAAGGAAAGCATGGAAATGATCTTTTTATTTATACTTCTTTATTTGTGTTTTGAAACTATGATTAGAATTCCCCTCCTTTGTGAAACTTTGATCGAGAGCATCATCAGCCTTCGATATTTTAACTGTCCAGGATAAATCGTTGAAGATGTGTTTGTCCGCATGAAATTCTGTTTAAATTTTACAACAGAGAAGATACTCAATAAAGCATATTATTGAGCATAATATTGTTCACATAATAATTTTCAAGCCACCCTCGTGGGGTCCCAACTTAGCTGATAATGCAATAAACAAGACAACTCACAACTATTGAAATGGTAAGTGGTCACTTTGCAGAAGCAGATTTTACATGTCATTGATCCTTTAGATATTGTGGTTGATCCGGAAGCTTTCTTTTACTGCATTATATGATTTCTTAACTTACTAGATTATATATACGTGCCATTTTACTTTATCAAAAGCATATGGAATTTCGATAGTTGCTTTGGATCATCACAAGGATTCATTGTTAAATTTGTCTCCCCTTTTTGCTATATTTGGTTGTTAAAAAAAAAAACATCAAATTATATATGGCTACACATAAGTTAAAAATCCAAAATAAGGAATCCATTTTCTACATTCAAAGCAGCAAATTCAAGACTTTTACCTTCATGGCTCAAAAAGAGCGGCCAAAACAGAGAGAGCTTTCTCACAGTATACAAAAACAAATCTTTCTGTATCCTTCTTTCTTTTATAAAGCTGGTGAAAACATGTTCACTTGCTGCCTAAACTCAGTCTGCGTTTTCCATCTCTTGTTGGTCGCTGCGGCTGCGAACTCACGGTGGTCGGAGGTCTCTTGCTTGGTGCTGGGATCAGTGAAGGGATTAAACTTCTGCCGCAAGAAAAGACACAAATTCCCGATTAAATCAATACAACTGTTGCAAACACTCATATAAAGTATATATATATATATATATATATATATATATATTACCTGGTTTCTGAGGGCTTAGCAGTTTTGGGCTGAATTTTCTTTGGTTTAGGGTTTGCTGAGCTTTGCATATTAGAAACTCTGGGCACATTCACTTGAACACTCAATCGCCACATCAAATCAGAGTCTGAGCAATCGCTTGTTGTGCCTTCATCAGATTCGTTGTCTATAATACTCTGCACTTCAAAATCTTGCTTCCCACCATTTCTGTCATTTAGAAGATAGTAGAGATCAAGAATAAGAAGTTGCAGAGATAAACAAGTAAAGTAGAAAATGTTATTGGTTAGTGCAATGTGAGTTACATACAGTAATTGTTGTTGTGGGGTAATTGACTGGTAGAATTTCTCGGCAGACTTTGGATTCTCAGCTTGAATTGACTCTTCGTGCTTATCGATCCACTCCCCTGACTTAGATTCTCTATCCTCGTTTTTTACATTGAGCGGTTGCCTCAGCCAAGACGGAGAAGGAGATTGCATTAGCTCATGGAGATCTAAGCTGTGTCTTCTTGAAGATGCTGTATCGCTTAAAGCCTGCATATATGACATAAACTTTTAAATTCTAATTAGTTTAATTCAACAACTTTGGTTGCTCCTATAAGAACGCAAAGCATACCTCTGGTCCACTTAGATCCATAATCTGGGGCCTAAGGTTGCTTGGTGCATTTCCCATGGTAGGAAATTTGGGTCGAATGGAAGGAGTTTCAAGTGATCTTCTTCTCGATATTCTCTCACGGTTGAGCGGTAGAGAGCTTGGTTGTACATCATTACCATTTCCTTTCCTCGCTAGAGCCATTTTAAGATTAGCAATCTGAAAACCCCGAGAACATTATCAGATTAGTGATAGGATACTCATGGCGAGAATGAACGAATACAGCAAATGAGGCAAAGTCTGGTCATGTATGGTTTAAAAACCTGTTCTTTAAGCTCCTTGACCTCTGAGTTATCTTTGTTCACATGAGCAGCGCCTAACTCGACACTCCCTACTCGTTCAGCAAACTTTAGAGTGCTAATTGTTTCTCCAAGAGTTTCAGCTTCTGGACTAATGTGGAGAAACATAAGCGTCTTGGCTGATCCTCCTGATAACATACAAACAGAAATTGAAAAAAAAATATATATATATGCTTGTATAAAATTCGAGTGCGAGTATATACACAAATGCGACGAGTTATGAGGGTTTTGAGAATTATACCGAGGGAGTCCTGCAGCAGCTGGGTGAGTTTACTGTTTCTGTAAGGCACATGAGAAGTCTTCTGGGAAAGCGAAGAGATAACATCCCCAAGAGCCGAGAGGGACTTGTTGATGTGTTGAGCCTCTTTCAGCCTGTCTCCAGTCACCTCGGACTTGTCCACTCTCTCGCTTCCTGCAAGATCAACCAGATGCATAGAACCATGGAGGATAGTCCCAGACGTGAGGTCTCTGCCTTGAACATGAACAGTGACACAGCTGCCAAAGAAATGAAGAATTGGGGTTTAGGATAAATAATGCAACGGAGTACTCATGAAAGAATAGAAGGACAAACAAACCTGTGAGATCGACTACTTCTGTCATTCATGGCTGTAGAGCTCACTGCACGGTTCATATGACCCATATCCATCAGCTGTATAACGTCAGCCGTCGATGAGACAGGCACTAGACTTGCTTCCGGAACGTTAATTCCATTGTGAGAGTTGTTTCTGATTTCTAACGTAATCAAGAGTTAATGATCAAACAAAATCAAACTATCTCAGAGTGCTTAAGAGATGAAGACAGTAAAACTGTTGTTAATCGAAAGGATATCTTTTAGTTGGGCCGTCTTTGGCAAGTAGATCTCTAACTTGCTCGTTGTAAATTTCAAGCATCTGAACCGAGATTTCGTAGCTGGTCGTGTCTTTTCTTTGATTTGATAGAAGAAACAGATCTGCCAGTGCCCTGTAGTTCACACCTAGGCTTTCTTCAGTCAATTCCTTAGGCCCTGTCTAGAGTAGTTATTCAAAAAATCCATAGTATATTGGATCAACAACCATCTAATCATCTGCAAAAGATCACAACACAAGCATAGTAACAGTTCTTACCATGGTAAACGTTTTCCCGGACCCGGTTTGGCCATAAGCAAAGATGCAGACATTGTAGCCATCAAGAACCGACCGTACCAAAGGCTGCATGTCTGAAAACACTTCCTCTGAAGAACAAGGGATTCATTCCCTAATGTTATTCACAGAGAAACAGACTCAAATAATCATTATAGGGACATAAAGTCAAAGCCTTCTATAACCTTGTGTTGCAGAAGGACCAAACACTTTGTTGAACATAAATGGTTTTCGTCCTTCTTTCCCATAATTTGATGGTAATCTGATCGTGATAGTCCCTTCGTCTATGTGTTCCACGGTACTCAAAGTAGCTGGTTGCCCTGGCAAAAACGGCCTAACCCGACAGTACACCCGTATGTTTCCTAATCATTACCAAGTGTGAGGTCTTTACGCAGATAAAAGGATTAAAAGGAACTGTCTTAGTGATTCAAGATCCTCCAAGTATGACTGACACAAATAAAACTTTTTTCTGTCAAGTTACCTTTTAGGTCCTGCACTAGATTGTACAATTTGCGGTTTTCTTCAAGAACTCTTTTGTATCCCGTAGCCGCATAAGCTAAACCATTTAAATGCTTGTCTGTGTGACAAAACCCAAAACGATGACACGTTATATTTTCACTGATTTAACATTGAGGCCTGAACAAAGACATAGCAAGAACATGATCTGAGTTGACACCTAGGTGAAAGAAATCTTCTTGATACTTCATCTGCAGTAATTGCATTCCGGCTTTTGTAGTATTTAAAGTTTGCTTCAACTCCTGTAGGAAATAAAACAAAGTTCAAACTCCTTCTAACTTGTAATTGCTATACTGAGAATAAGATATAAAAAGCTTTTCACAATAAGGTGTTAGATCCTCTAACGACATAGAGTTGCAACAAAATGGAAGTTACCTGGATGTGTTTTTGTTGATTCAGAAGAATCTCCTGTTCTTCGTAGCGTTCAGAATTTGTTCTTTGAAATTTTTCTTCTACGTCCTGTGACGGACTGTTTTCTTTTGCTTCCTCATGTTGTCTTACCTCACACTGCTGAGACCGTACCACTGTCTCACAGGATGAATCATCTTCTGGAATAGGCTTTGAACTTGATTTCATCTGAAAAAAAAAATTGAAAGCCAGATCAAAACCTTGGACTGACTGTACTTTTTTCCACCCCAAATAAAATGACATCATAACTGACTTCACTTGCCCTCACCATTTCATTGTGGATTGACAACCGCTGCTGGACTTCTTCCATAACTTTGTTCAACACAGACTCTACAACCTGAGCAGATTGAAGGAGGAAAAGAGATCAATAAGAATTTGCGAAATGGTCTCTACTAGTCTTGCTAACAATTCCTGAGCCTAGGATTGAAGCTAAATAGACATCAGTTGTTTAATATATATCCTAAGAAGCTTAAACAGATCAATGCCAAGAAGAAAGCTTTCATTCAGTAAAAACTGCAATAAACTATAGAAGCAGAATTCTTACAGTTGGAATATCTTCATGCTTTCTGTCTGAAATAAACGAGCGAACAAGCGCGTTGATAGATCTACAATCTCCCTGCAAAGTAAAACAGAGATACTTTTATCAACAACCACAACCCATGCCATAGAAACAAAAAAAGTTCCACTTTTCACTTACTTTTTCACTAAGATCTTGCCCAACATCAGAACACAGAGGTTGATCAGTTGATGTGATTTCACTAGAATGAGTTGTTGACATGGAACTCATGAACGGCTCTGGATTTTTTCTCAGGAATGGTTTTCTCGATCCAAAATGATTCTTCATGTTCACTCCATACCTCCACGGACCAATTCCACCTTTAAGTTTCCACTCGCTGTAAGATTTAAGTGCAAGAATGCAGTTGACTATCCTTACAGACTTGCCTCCCTGAAAGATATATGTTACAACAAGTCAGTTATGGAAAAGCTACACGTCTTTATCTTCTTTAAGTCTTCCATTTTTCTACCTTCTCCATGTCTGAAGCTTCAAATGATGGCAAACCCATTTCCTCTATGGCAACTAAAAAGTTCCTGATGTTTTCAAAGTATTGGAAAGCAGAGAGTGCAGCTCCATCTGCAACATCATCCGGCGCTTCAACAACCTGTAATGTAAGACGATGTTAATTCTCCACATATATTGAAAGTAGAGCGATTTGAGGTATCCATCATCTTAATAGATGTGAAAATTTTGTACCTTTGACACTGACCCGGGATTAACTTTGTTAAGGACATTGCAAAGCACGATCCCACTTCGCAATCCAAGCCTAAAATCTTCTTCAGAAGGTTCAGCCGGAAAGTCTCTACCGCTGGAAACTCCGACCAATTCTCTAAGCCACGCGGCAGCTTCGTATCTTCTCAGAGCTACATAGCAAACATAAGTGAGGCTTGAGATTTCGATAATACCATAGCGCGATATATCATCGGCAGTATCTTCGGGAATCAAAAATCATTGTATTTCACCAGATATTCTCATCATAAATTACAAAATCCTAATTTATTTGATTGAAAGATAAAAGGATCTAGGAAAATGGGGGGGGGGGAAACTCACAAGATTCCTCAACTTTCCGGGGTAACAACCCAACGTCGCTTGATCGGCTACTATGCTGTTGAAGAACATCTTCCACAATGGATACAACGGAAAACGAAAAATCATTCATCTCCAATGTCGCCATCAAAAAATAAAGAGGGCTCCTTTAACTCAGCGATTGGAAAATTTCGAGAATTATTTTTGCTGTTTGTTGAGGGAGGAGAATCTATGTGAGGAAGATACCAGAGAAATTTGCGGTTTATATAAGGAGAAGAAGCGCAACAGAATAAAGAAACAACAAAGGTCCGTCTTTTGAAATGATTTTTTTCCCTCACTTTCTCGCTCACACTTTTTCTCTCTCTCTCTCTCTAGATTAAACAAAAACAAAAAGCCAAAAAAAATCTAGCGGAGGGGGAGAAAGAGGCGCAATACGCTCCGAATCTATCTATCTCCAACCGTCCCGGTTCGGTTTGGTTGAGTTTGGTTCGTTTCGGTTCGTTTTCTTTCTTTCGTGGCAGTGCTCTATGTAATTCCATATACAGAATGGAAATAAAACAAAATACATCGACTCAAACATTGGGTGATTACATTATTACAGATTTATTTCTTTCAAACGCAAACGTATATATGTTTAGTGTTGAGTGTCGACAGAAAAAAATATATTAAATGTTGTGATACTATTTGGGAAAATAATATGCATTTTTATATATACAAAAATACCATATTATTGCGATTAACACTACAAAGACAGAATTATCAATCTAACAAACTTTTTTTTATTACAAAATCACCTATATCTCTGCAATTTTTTATTCATTCAAATAGAATAGTACTAACTAGTAAGTACTACAAGATAAATCAAATGATATCCATTATAGTGGTGTTGCTATTAAAGTTTATGAGCTTTCAATTCAAAATCAATTGACAATGAATGGATTGGTTCAACTCTTTATATACTAGTGTTGGTCCATTTAAACTTCTAATATATGATTCTAACAGTTGCATCCCGTTTTTGAATATTGTGTAAGTTTCTTCTTTTCTTTTCAATAAATGAACTCTATCAAGTTAGAAAATAATGTGATGTTTTCTGCAGTTTTTATTGTCTTCTCTTAGTTGTTTTAATAGCTCCAATTAAATGGATAATTTCATATATAGGATTTCATCTCTTTTCCGATAAACCACCTATAACTGCCAAATAGTTTGTTCGTACTGTTTTCTATGGGTCTCGATTGATGGAGTAGAACTTTATTGTTCTAATGCATGGTTATATATGTAATTTGCGTCTCTGATCCTAAAATCATCGGTTTTAAAATTAAAAATGAGGATCAAACAATAGTAGTATCGACACAACAAAAAATTAGCAGATCCAGTAATTTGTTAGCGGGTAACAGTCCTCAAAAAAAAAAAAAAAAAAATTTCGGAAAGCTTCAATTCTTTTTTTTGTCAATGTTCTATCGGTCCATGTATATACTGGTTGTATAACTGGTTATATGTATCACAAATATGTAAACACGGTCTTAAATTGATATTTAAAGATAAATGTCAAAAAAAAATATAATGGTATTTTTTTACTCGGTGTTGATAGCTTTACAAGTCGTCGACCTTGTTATATGTTACATAAACTGGTGAATTGAATACATATGTAAACTGTACACCTATAAATTGATGTAACATAAAGTGTGATTGGTGCATCTGAATTGAGTGAATTAAATAATTACTTACAAGTTTGGTGTATCTGAATATACCGCTGGTTGTTTGATGAGCTCATGTTTTAATTCTATATGTAACTATCGTAAGTGCACAGTAATATGAAGTAGCAATGTATGGATCGAATCCACAAAGACTAAGCGACTATGAGAATGCATGATGAAATTAAAGCTAAGACAAATGACAGATTTTTGTTGGTTTTATGATTTCGAAACTAAGAACGACAACTAAAACGGTGTAAATTCAGATAAAGAAAGCGTTAAGCCTCAGGGGTTTGCGGGAAATCACAAACAACGGTTAATGCATCTTAAACAGGGGTTTGCATTAAGAATCGCCTAGAACTCAAACCTAATAATAGATTAACCTCCTCCCGGAGTATTAATCTCTATGTTTAAAACTATGAATACTAACTCCCGTTGAATTCAAAGGTTCTAAGCATGCTTTTCTAGTTCGATTTGATAAGTTCACAAGAACGCCTTAACATCAACTCCCGTTGGATAAGGACGCTTTGCTCATCTAAGATATTTTTGGCATCTAAACAAACACTCTCGTGCGTTAGATAACCTAAGATCATGAACTAAGTGATCAGTTTAATTCAAGCAATAAGAACACCCTAGACGAAGAATCCACCGAATAAACCTCCGTTTAATCTATCCTAAACCATTAAATCATGAAATCCCTTAACACCCTTGGCTTAACTAAGAAACTACTCACTCATAATTGCATAACAAATACAGAGATATGATGAAGAACACATGATCAACAAAACAGAGATTGAAAAGAGATTAAGAAAACTTCTCCAATATGTAGAATCAAAGGTTTGCTTTCCAAGCTTACAAATCACCAAGATCAAAGAGAGTAATAGAAAGACCAGTTGATATGATAAATCTGGAATTAGAACCCTTATTTTCGAGTTTTGGGCATCAAAGAGAAAGAAAAGTTTGGTGAAATAGTAAGAAACACGTTTTTTACACTATTAACAGAGGCTGGATCGATCGATCGAGATCTAGGGAGGTGGATCGATCGATCCCATCTTTTTCAGAGATCGATCGGTCTGGATCAGTCAAAGCTCGATCCAGCAATTGGCCGGTTTTGTAGATCGATCGATCCCATCTTTTTTTGCTCGGTTTCGCCGTTTTTCCGTTTTAGGCCTCCGGACTCCGTCCCGAAATGCTTTAGACCTGAAATGACTCATAAAAGACTAAAACACTCAAAAAAGACTCGATTATGTACAAAAAGCATGAGTTGGAAAACGTCAAAAACGCAACACATCAACTCCCCCAGACTTAGTATTTTGCCTGTCCTCAAGCAAACAAAAATCTAAGAATAAGGAAGAAGTTTTGAAAACACAAGAACTTACCTTCTCTATAGAATATTGCAATGACCCCTTAACTTAGTAATCTACGTATTGCTTCACCAAATCCAGAACAGACCATTATGTACTTCTCCGCAATTATCGCAGTTTTCCCAGATTCGCCCCATAGTCTCACATATTAGTCTGAAAGCCATCATCGCTGGGTCTCATCAAAGATAACAGTGCCAAGAGCCTTCTAGACTTTTTCCCTTTCGATATCGTAACGAGCTAACCTTTAATCCTTTCGTATTTTTCCTCTCCCCAAGACTTATTCATTTTATTCATCTTTTTTTTTTTTTTTTAGATTAACGGTTCATGAGACTCGAGTATTGATGGTTTTTGCCACCGAATCCCCGGTTCACTCCCCGATTCACTTCCCTTGGCGATCTTTCATGAGACACGAGTATTGATAGTTTTTGCCACTGAATCCCCGGTTCACTTCCGTGCCATTCGTATTATTTATATATATATATATATATAGATGAATTTATTTTTGGGACCGAGAGAGGAGAATCATACTTTACACAGGTTGTCTTTGTCAGATACGAATTAGGAGTCAAGCTCTGAAGACAATGATCACAATGATGAGGTAAAAGGAAGAGCTCAGAAATTAGCTTAGACTATCTGGATTCTTCTGGAGACGTGGGTGTTTCTTGGCCGATCAACATCTGGATTTTCATTAGTCTGATTCAGAAATAATTCTGCAATAATGGTTACTCAGATGAATAATTAGAACAATAATTCCAAAAGAAGCTTCGTAAATGTAACGAAAAACGAATAACATACACACACTTTTTTTTTTTTTTTTTTTAGACTCGATTAAACGACTCGGAAAATGTAAAACAAAATCCAAAGAAATCAAACATAAACAAAAGAAGACAAACGTCGTTAATAGCTACTCTCCCCCAGACTTACTTCACACTGTCTCAGTGTGAGAATAAATCGGAAGGAAAGGTAAAAACGTACGTAAACAAAGAAAATCAAAAGTGGATAGGACAATGGGTAGAGGGAATACGCTGGTCAGCGAGGAGGGTTGTCCGGGCTAACGCTCCTACTTTGGCCAGTCCGTTGCCTACGTCGTGCAACAGGCGCATCAGGATTGGATAACACCCCTGTATCAGCGCTCTCCGAGGTCCCGTGTCCAGCAACAACAAAATAATCGTCCTCGGCTCTGTCAGCATTCACGGTCGGCTCCACGCGGAAACAAGGAGGTAGTCGTGGGCATCTGATCTTTGCTAATGCACCCCAAATTTTATGCATCATGCCGTGGTTCTTCTTTTGTGTCTCCACCATCCATGCTTTGTATTCCCCTTCAAAAGTATCTGTAGATAGAGGTGGAAAATCATACTCACCAGAGTACTCCGGAAGGAGCATCTCGATCGGGTCCTGAGGCTGCGATGTCTGCCCATGCTCCTGCTGAGTGTAGAAGTCTGGCACAGGATCATCCTCTAGAGGATGCTGTGGGGCGCTGGAGGTCCCTCCTCTGCGTCTCGTGGTGGCAGCTACGTCCGTGCATAGACGCTCTGGCGGAGGCAAGAACTCGATGTTGCCCAAACCGTTCATCGCAGTGATCTCGAGCTGTGGAAGCGGGCAGTGCTGGATCCATCTATGTCGATCTGTGAACTCGTATATGTACCCGGTCTTGAGGACGTGACAAGCCGTCATATGTTTCTCGTCGATGTAACCAACCTTTTACTTGCATTCATGTCCTCTGAAGTCAATCATGTGGTGCATGAATAAAAGGGTAAGCAGACTCCCAATATTCTCCTTCTGTATCTGGTTCCCTAAGAACTGAATCTTCTTCGCCACCAAAGTCCGAGCGAATACCAGGTCCAAGTTCACATCGTATGGTGTAGGGAAGTAGAATTAGTAGACTCCTGACAAATGCTCCCCAATCATGTAATGTAGCAAGAGTAACTCGCCAGTATGTACGGCGCCAAGCTCTATCTTTGCAAACAGAATGTTGCTGATGATTTTCTCAACCACACGAATAGATGGGTTCTGAATCAAGGCATGCTTTGCTGCCCTGGATTGGAAAATACCTGAAGCAATGTGGTTCCAAAGTTCTCGCTGGTTTGGAAAATCTTCGGGGAAGTGAGCGCCTGTTTTCCGATGGTTGAACCCGTAGATCTTGCAGAGTTCCGTGATTGATATCTCGTACAACAATCCGCTGGAGAAATATGTCAATGTTGCGCCATCTACTCGTTCGTACCTCGGGTTGGCGAATGTGAGTCTGACGGAGGCTAGAAATTGCCGCACCAAATCAGTATAGACCGGAGATTCTTTTGTGGCAATATGACCAAACCCAATCTTCTCCAGAATTGTCTCCACGTCTTGGCGAATTCCCATTGTATCCAGAGTTGCAGGGCAGATGATCTTCGTAGGTTCCATTCTGACGCTAAGGAACCTATTGTAGAACAGTGAATCGAAGTCATCCCAAGCTTCCCCAACTTTCCTTGCATGATACCACGTGTTTTTGGCAAGATCGTCCGGTTGAATGTCTTTTAGCAGGTTTGGATAGTAACTCTCGAACCGGACGCCTTCACGTCGAGGTCATGGCGGTGCGGTTAATGGAGCCGCTTTCGAGCTAGAGGCCGCATTTGTATCAACCCGGCGTTGGTTTGTTTCCTTCCGTTTCTTTGCTGCTAGTTGTTTGGCTTTGGATGGAGGAGCCATTGTCTTCAAGTTTATCGGGCATTCTACCTTGCAATACAGCACTGCACTCTTTAGTAATCATCATCACGCCTTCTTCACTGGTAATCTTGTTGGTGACCATGTCTTTCACATACTTCTTCAAAGCAGGAACCATCTGGACTGCATCGATAAAAGGAAGCCTCATCGAAAGTTCGTTCACTAGCGTCTTACACTTTGCTTGCTCAAGATCTCTTTGTGTCTTTTTCGGGCGTCTAGGGTAAAGAACTTTGGGCACGTAGACACGTGTTGGTGGAGCTACAAGTGCCTCATCGACTTCTTGTGATTTGGACGAGGAACTTGCCTCATCAACTACTCCATTGTCTTTCACGTCTACGATCTCGGGAATCTTCTCTTTTCCCTTAGACTCAACCACAGTTTCAATCTCCTTCCCACTCTTCAATGTGATTGCTTGAACAAACTCATTCTTTGGATTTTGTTCCCCTTTTCCGGGAAGAAATCCACTAGGTCTTTTGATTGCTTCCGCCGTTTGAGCTACTTGAGTGTCAAGTTTCTTCACATGAGTTTGAATGGCCTCAAATTTGCTGTTGAGATCCTAATACATTCCATATACCTTGACGTTAATCTCATTAGACGTCTTCTGCTGATTAACCATCAATTGTTGCATCATCGCCTCAAGTTTAGACTCTTGGCTGGGTTGAGGATTGTTGAATTGCTGCTTCTTTTGAAAACCGCCTTGGTTTTGGAAACTATTATGTCCTCGGTCTTGCCCGAACTGCTGTCTTGGCTGATAACCGCCTTGGTTTGGCACAAACTGTTTCTGCTGAAAACCGCCTTTTGCATATGGTTTCCGTTCCTGATTTTGCACCCCTTGCTGACCTTGGAAACCCTTCGAGAATATGATAATCCCCTGATTTGGAGCGGTCGGCTTTGGCTGAAAACCAGTTTGTTGCGGATAAACTTGGTCTTCCGGATTTTCAACGTTGGTGCTTTTGTATGAGAAATTGGGATGATTTCTGTAGTTCTGGTTGAAGCCTTTGTTGAAGAACCCCTGATTTTGTACGTAGTTCACCTCATCTTCGTACTCTTGTTCTTGCTCATCACTCTCTTTGTAGAGTCCTTCTTCTCTAGTGTCTTCACAAGAGTTGACAGCTTTTTGATTTCCTTTAAGTAGTGAAGTAATGCCATTAACCTTTACGAAAAGCTCATCCATCCTTTGTGTTTCAACACCACTCACACGTCTCGTTCTATCATACTCGGGATTGCGATGACTTGAACTCGCATAAAGATTTTCAATAAGCTCATAAGCTTCCTCTTTAGTCTTTGTCATGAAGTTACCATTGCTGGCCGCATTTAGACAATTCTTGGAGTCCCAATCTACTCCATCGTAGAAGATGTTCAGCTTGTTCGTCGGAATAGCCATGATGAGGGCATTCCCTTAGATATTCTCTAAACCGCTCCCATGTTTCATTGAAAGGTTCACCGCTGTTTTGCTAGAACTGAGTAATCTTGATTCTGAGAGAGGCAGTCTTAGATTTGGTGTAGAATTGATCCAAGAAGGCTGACCTGATTGCGTCCCAAGAAGTTAAAGAACCCGGCTCTAGAGATTTGAGCCATCTCGTTGCTCGATCAGCTAAGGAGAAGGAGAAGAGCTTGCATTTCAAATAGTCTGCAGGGACTCGGTTTGAGCTTGTTGTGCTGCAAATCTCTTCGAACATTTCAATGTGATCCATGGGATTTTCTGAAGCTTTCCCATAAAACAGATGTCTCTCGACAAGAGCAATGATCTGAGGTTTGATCTCAAAGTTTTGCCTCTGAATAGGCGGTGGACGAATAGCGGTTCTGTCCTGGTAGAATTGGTGAGGAGTCTCAATAGCCCCGATCGGTCTGCGTGGAGGCTGTCTTTGATTCAACTGGTGTTGAGCAGCAGCAGCTTGCCTCCGAGCTTCAGCTCGTCTATGGACATCAGCAGCAGCAGCTATTTGGTTTGCATTGGCGTTTGGATTGCCATCGCCATCATGAGCAAAAGGAGGAGGGTTCAAGAGGTTCCCTTCCTCACCATACTCGTGATGATCGACTCCATCAACAGGCAGATTTTGATTGTCCGGTAAGTTAGCCATTTCTCTTCTTTGCAATCTAGCTCTGTTGTTTTCTCGTTCCACTCTTGCCAAATCTTCGTTGTTCAACTCAAGCAGATTTTCAGAGCCTTGGCTCCTGGTCATGTACCTGAGATGCACGGAAGAGAGCAAAAATCAAACGAGTTAGTAACGACAAAAAGTAATTCTTAGTAACTACCGCAAGTGCACAGCAATACGAAGTAGTAATGCAGGGATCGAATCAACAAGAACCAAGCGTTATGACTATGAGAATGTATGATGAAATTAAAGCTAAGACAAATGACAGATTTTTGTTGGTTTTATGATTTCGAAACTAAGAACGACAACTAAAACGGTGTAAATTCAGATAAAGAAAGCGTTAAGCCTCAGGTGACGTTGCGGGAAATCACAAACAACGGTTAATGCATCTTAAACAGGGGTTTGCATTAAGAATCGCCTAGAACTCAAACCTAATAATAGATTAACCTCCTCCCGAAGTATTAATCCCTATGCTTACAACTATGAATACTAACTCTCGTTGAATTCAAAGGTTCTAAATATGCTTTTCTAGTTCGATTTGATAAGTTCACAAGAACGCCTTAACATCAACTCCCGTTGGATAAGGACGCTTTGCTCATCTAAGATATTTCCGGCATCTAAACAAACACTCTCGTGCGTTAGATAACCTAAGATCATGAAGTAAGTGATCAGTTTAATTCAAGCAATAAGAACACCCTAGACGAAGAATCTACCGAATAAACCCCCGTTTAATCTATCATAAACCGTTAAATCATGAAATCCCTAAACACCCTTGGATTAACTAAGAAACTACTCACTCATAATTGCATAACAAATACAGAGATATGATGAAGAACACATGATCAACAAAACAGAGATTGAAAAGAGATTAAGAAAACTTCTTCAATATGTAGAATCAAAGGTTTGCTTTCCAAGCTTACAAATCACCAAGATCAAAGAGAGTAATAGAAAGACAAGTTAATATGATACATCTGGGATTAGACCCCTTATTTTCGAGTTTTGGGCGTCAAAGATAAAGAAAAGTTTGGTGAAATAGTAAGAAACACGTTTTTTACACTATTAACAGAGGCTGGATCGATCGATCGAGATCCAGGGAGGTGGATCGATCGATCCCATCTTTTTCAGAGATCGATCGGTCTGGATCAGTCAGAGCTCGATCCAGCAATTGGCCGGTTTTGTGGATCGATCGATCCAGGAGGTGGATCGATCGATCCCATCTTTTTTTGCTCGGTTTCGCCGTTTTTTCGTTCTAGGCCTCCGGACTCCGTCCCGAAATGCTTTTAGACCTGAAATAACTCCTAAAAGACTAAAACAATCGAAAAAGACTTGATTATGTACAAAAAACATGAGATGGAAAACGTCAAAAACTCAACACATCATTGTTATACTTTTAATGTTGTTAAACAAATGTTACTAGGATTCAAACCGCACTAGCTATATAGCGCGGAGTAATTTTTGTTTAAAAATTGTTTTGAAATTTTTTAAAAATTGTTATTATATGAATTTTAAAATATGTTTAACTAATGATTATAGGTAGAAATGTCAAACCGTACTAACATGTCTATTTAACCCGTTTTGCAAAATATTATTCGGGCTAATCCGCTAAAACCTATAATTTGAAAACATAACTCTAATATGCACCGCTTAATGACTATGATTTTTGTGGTCAGTCCACAAACTCTTTAAGAAATCAATTTTCTCGTGTCTAACTTTTTATAAAATTAGTAAATATTTTATAATAATTATAGTGAAAAATATTACAAGATTTCGAATATATTTTTTCTTTGAATATGTATGGATTGATTATTATTTAATAATATCATAATAATTAATAAACTAAATAGTAAATAAGCTCTTTAATGGGAAATAAATATTTTTCATATTCTCATCAATAATTTTAAAAGACAATTATATTATTTCCTATTTCAATTACCTTTTCTTATTTGTAATGGCATTTCATGTACTCCCTCCGGTTTTTTTTATATGTCGTTTTAGAGTTGATTTTTTGTTTCAAATTAAGTGTCATTTTCAGTTTTCAATGTAACTTTTGCAGAAAATATCTATTATAACCTCAAGTCAAAATAACATTAAAAATAAAAATTGATAATTAAAACTGTAAATACATTTGATTTGTGAGGATATAATAGACAAATTAATAGATTTCTTAATTTGTGTGTCCAGCTCTAAAACGACATATAAAAAAACGGAGGGAGTAATAACTTACAAAACAAAATTCATTTTCAAAAGTGTTTTCTTAAATAATATTATAGAGATGTTTGGAAATGTGTGATTATAAAATCTTATCTAATACATTTATACCTTTATAGCTAAGAATCAACTATGGGTAAATCAAAAGCATTAATAGCCATACATAGATTCTCCAAATTTAGATCATACAATCTTTTTAGTGATTTCGTAAATGAGAAGTATATTTTGTTACTAGTATTATAAATTATTATGAAAAAATATCATAGGAAGAGAAAACAATAGAAGAGAATTTTCGGTGTTTTTCATCGTAGGTTTGTGTAACCATATATATTAAAGCACTTGCAATCTACTTTTCTAAAGCTAGAGATAACGAGAAAATATTTAGAAATTACAAAGTAATTGACATAATGAAACTAAGTGATTGAGATTGTGGAATTGATGTTTCAATACCCACTTGAACCGAAAGTTTTTCTCTAAAAAAATTGTATAAAAATCGTTGTCGTGTTCGTCAGTATCATCGGTTCATCGATTTTGTCGGTTTCATCGTTTTGTCAAAACTGGTCATTTCATCGGGTTCATTGGTTTCATCGGGTTCGTTGGGTTTGTCGGTTTTGTCGAGTTCGTTGGTGTCATCAGCTTCGTTGGTTTCGTCGATTTTGTAGGTTTTATCGGGTTGGTCAAGTTTGTCCGGTTTCGTCGGCTTGTTCATTTCGTCGGATTCATCGGTTCGTCGGATCGATGATATCGTTGGATTCATAGGTTCGTCGGTTTCATCAGAGTTAGATTATCAGACATTCAAGATCGTTGTCGGAGGAATGTAATCGCTCGTCGTCGAATTTCAAATTTTCACGTCGTTCAGAATGGTCTTTTAAAATATTTTGAGCTGTAGCTATACATTTGGTAATTTAAAATTTGGACATGCACTTTCACACTTTCACTAAAGTTTGAATGTGGTAAGAAAAAAAGAAAAAAAAAAAAGACGATGAACAAAAAAATCATAAATTATGAACGACGTTTGCCTCGAACCACCTATATTATTCAAACCGGAGCTTCGGACCCGAACCAAAAAGAAGGCGCGCATTTTCGATAGACGTGGTAATTAATTATCGATGGATTTAGTTTAAGGATTAAACAAATACTCGGGCCGAAAATTGAATGGCCCACTTTTTAAAGGCAGTCCAGAAACATGCTGGCTAAAGTGAGGATTAGGCACGCAAGTTCAGATCAAAAAGCACCCATCAATTTCTCAACCTCCCACATTTTCTCTTCTTTCAACTTTAAAACTGAAATTAGTTTTGCACTTAAACACATCCCCCATAAATCGACAAAATTTGAATTGTTTTCATGATCTATAATCTATAAATTATTTTGCTGTAAATTTTTAGTTGGTCGGAATATTAATATCTAGAACTGAACTTTTTCAAAAAACTCTCGAATATAAGGTCCAACAATCGAAGATTATATATGTCTCAAACGAACTAACCCTACTATATTAATTTCTATTATTATCCGCTCTGTTATTGGCATTGGAGAGAACTATTTCAATATTTAATATTCAGAATTTCTGAGTATCAACTTTTAGAAGTGAACTGGACCCTTTTGCCAAACACACAACACACCAACCTGTAAAAGTATAACTTTGCTTAGATAGCTCTTTTGATATATATGCATGTATAAATGTGTATGTATGGTACGACGTCTGTATTCGTTTGGGTGGTCCAGTTCAATGGATCTTAATAATAAACAAATGGATTATTGCCTCTTAACTGGGACCCGACCACTAATTATAAATTTTGTCACAATTAAGCCCTTAAGTGCCTAGTTTTATTAGTTGAGACAGTTACTAGTTTTTTTTTTGGGGGAGGGGGGGGGAATTTACTAAATTTATTTAAATTGTCAACTGTCAAGTGGACGAAATCATTTCATTCGGTTCCTAATAATTAGTAGGAAACACAGACCAAACATCACTTTTAGTCTTTCACATATGATTTTTCTTTCTAACAAAATGTATTATACGGAGCTGAAACTCGTGGGATGAGACTAGCTATATACGTGTTATAATCAACTTATTTACTATACATATATATATAGCATTTTATATGTATTTAGCTATCTAAGGGTGTTACTTACTAGCTAGTAAATTTAGTTCAACTTTTTAAAAATTTAGTGTCATTCAACTGATATTTTAGATATTCCATTGAAGAAAAGAATTTTAAATAATTGTATATTGAAATATTTAAATTGAATTCTAATATATTTTCATGTTTAAAGTACCGTAAATAAAATCCAATATAAAACTAAAAAAAAATATGAACTCCACACTTTCTATTTTATAAATCGTTCTAAATTTTATAAATCTGTTGACAAAAAAAAAAACATTTGAACTCCATACATATAAAAAATTATCAATGAGAATCTAAAGAATTATGAAAGCTATAGAGCTGATTTAGATTATTAATCCAATAACCCTTCTTAAAGTGTGAAATAGAACGTAATGATATGAGATAAACTCTGTGTATTGTATAGGGCGATTTACATTTAAATAAATAGATAAAAAAAAACAATGAGTTGTCTGACCAAAAATAGATAATAACAATTACCATAATTAATAGATAATTAAACCCGTCGACGGAACACGACAAAAGAGGTTAGAGGATAATGATTTGATGTACTTGGAAAATACTTTTGATGTGTGATGGTTATGGAGGGGATCCTGGATCTCTTGATCAAGTGTTTACTTTTTCTTTGGGATCAGAACATTTTAAATAGCAAACAAGGTCTACTGTCTCTCCAGACCTAAACACTTTGGCCTTGATGTTGTCGTAGAACATTGTATTGTGATAGCAACTAAGTATATGATATAATGTTCAAAAAAAAAAAAAAACTAAGTATATGATATAGATTTTTGGATTGTAATTTTTTTTTTTTTTTTTCCCTTTGTGTGTAGTTTCTAAACTCTTAAACAATCATTTACGAAATTTTTTTGAAAACACGCAAGTTTTAGATGTACGTAGTCCACCTACAGTCTTTAATAATTGATTGGATGATGAAACTGTTTAAGAAAAAAGTGTACATGCAAAAAAATTATATTGTTTTCACTAATCAGTATATCACACCCTAATTAAGGTGCACGATTAAACATTCTGAAATTAGGTATAAACAATTTTAGTGAAAAATATTTATAACAGTTGATATTTTTAAAATGATATATTCCATTTTGTAGCTAACATGATACTCTAAACAATTTCCTATATCAACTATGATATCGATGATCTCTAACCCCCAAATCTATACAATTATCTGAATTTCCTTATTAACAGGTATGGCCAAGGAATCTATGGTTGTGCCTGTTTTTTTTTTTGCATAACGTTTCATGGGAGGGTTTAGTGGAGGTTTCAATGCAGATATCTACATCTGCTATGATCTTAAAGTTCTACTAAGATGTTCTTCATCCATTGTCCTCTTTACGTCAATTAGCACTTCAGGATATCAACGAAGGCAGCAAGAGCAACTAGTAGTTTGATCGATGAAGTGTTTGTGGTGGTATTACTCTTTTTGTTTTGATTCTCTCTTTTTGTTTTTTTGGGTGAAGATCTGTTTTGATTCTCTTATTTCATCGATCTCTTAACTAAATTGCTTCATTTGCAGGTGCTCAAACACTTAAATGGGCCTATAGCGTCTGGCCCATGAGTGCATAACACCCAAAACAATATTTGCCTGTTTAAAGCTTGTGTGAGGAAAAGATGTGTAAAAAAAAAAGGTCCCACATCGGTTACACATGAAACGAATGTTTGGGGAAGCAGAGTATAAGAAGAGAAGTGGATGGAACGAGCAAATCACTTACCTGGACGGGGTCAACTCGTGATCAAGAAGACGAGTGGCCTAGGCTAGTGACTTCCATTGCACAAAGGAAGGGTGCTTAGCTTAAGGTCTTCCCACGTGGAAGAGCCTACGTCATTATTTGTGGCAGAGGGGGCCTGCGTTCGCGCGGTCCCTACCATCCATTAGTTTTAAATCTATTATGTTTTTATTATAGATTTTAAATTGAAAAAAGGTGACTAATAAATTGTTTTAATCTTTAATGTTTCTGTCAACTGACTATTCGTAAATCAATTGTTTACTGGACAGATTTGATTTTAAAAATAAAATGATTTTATAAAAAATTTCGAGAATTTAGATAATTCAATTATCCCACATCGGAAGTGTATAACAAGTTGGTCGGTTTTGTTTGGATATAAAATAAAGAGGCTTTCCTTCGTCTCAAACCATCTTTGCGCTTGGGGCAATGACGCAGCTAATGAGGTACTAACCGAGGCGCGTCTATTGCTGGTTGAAAACTATTTCCAAACCCCCTCCTGGGCCTGAGCTTGCTTGGGCCTTCGAGAATTTCTGGAAGGGCTCCCTTCGGGGTAAAGCCCTACAATCTTCTAGTTCAATTTTTTTTGAAAATAAATTTTTGCATAGTTTAATTTTAATAACTGAGCAGAAGGCTGTAAATTGAAATCCTTAGATAAGATCAATGGTCTCACAGATAGGATCGATGGTCTCACAACGTTGTAGATATGATAATACACCCAGACGATAACCATTTTTCCATAATTCTAGTTCAATAATTTGTTTTTTAGGCTGTGTCCAAATATCATGCGTCTTTGTCCAATTTAAAAAAGATGTTCATAATTTATTAGTATAACCTTAATGCAAACACCACCACACTAAAAATTGAAGCAAACTGGAACTATACTGATAATCTCAAGAACAGAACAGAGTGCAAATACATGATCAAATACATACATTTTTTTGTTGTTGTTTTCTTACGACCTACAGTCTACAGACAATTCGTGTCTTCATTCGAGCAAATGTGTTCATAAGTTAATACTAATACTCATTATCATGTCTCTCTTGACTCTTCAATCTTCATTACGAAGCTCTTTAACATTATTCTGCTTACCCCACCCCCGAATCCTTCCCCGGATCACTTGTTGCTATAAACGAAAAATCCGTTACATTTTCCCAATCCCTGAATGATCTTTAATAATCGTAAAGAAGTTACTAGAATGTTTCTCCTTTATAAATCGTCATCAAGAATCGCAGAGCTCAAAATCCCTTGAACGAACTCGCTCTGTTTCAACTTTTCTCTGTGATCCTCTGCTGAAAGTGACTTCTTTTCAACATTCCTGTAAAATCCGGTCAAGACAAGAATCATCAGGGCTATGCAATGAGAATATCTAGATCTGTAATCAATCTGAGAACGAGGTAAGCATACCGTTCAGGCAAACTCTGATTCAATGTTTTCTTGACAGAACTTGTTTCTGCAGATAGACTTGACTCTGAAATGAAAAATTCATCAGCCATTGGCGAAATGAACGAAGACAGCAAATGGTCATCAGCTATATTGGACGACGAAGAAGGTACAACACGCGAAGATCCTTCAAATAAGCTCTGAAAGTTTCCATCAGGAAACTCTCTCTTCAAGATCGATAGCATGGATTGAGCCCCGCCTCTTCTTGATTTCCTTTTCCGCGTCACGTAATTTTTCGTTAAGGAATGTATGAAACACACTCTTTTGAGGAATCACATAAGCAAATGATCGTTAAAAATATAACTAACTGGTAGGAAAAAAAGAGGATATCTTGAACATATTTGCATGTTGAAGGGTGATATGAGCAACCATATCAGAGCTCACTTTCACCGCACAAACGGGACATACCTACAAGGAACAAAATGTCAATCTCCAGGATTTAAACACAAGTTGGAACGCAGAATCAAAAACAAATCTTCCTATAGTAGCAGCTCTCCTGACAATAAACAAGGGTCCTATAATTGATCTCTTGTCTAAAGCAAACCGATTGGCAACTCCAATCCTTTTCCGATAGAAAGCTGCGACAGATGTTACAACTCAGTGTTTGTAATTTGGCTACTTTCAATTTCTTACATCCAAGATGAGCGACTACTAAGCAAAGAAAAGTGCTCTGCCCAATCTACCAACTACCATGTGATGAAAACAAAAAATAGATATGAGGAAAACGTTTGATTACTGAATGATATTGGGGAACTATTTACCCCATTATTTGCGTCCGCAGGATGATCTTCGTCTATGTGACAGCATAGAGAAACAATATCAAAATACTCTGAGCAGAACGGGCAAGCATACTCCTCCCTGAACTCATCATCCCCCTCTATCTCCTCAAACCCCAAGAAATTGTCTGTGTTTAAAAAAAAGAAAACTGGTCAAATACCACAAAACTACAGTGCAAAGAGAACATTCCGAAATGTCACAACAACAAAACAGGGCCTAGAAAAAGATGGGAATACTAAAAATGTGTTCCATTCTCGCAGTTACAATACAAATATAAATGGGGATTAGAAGGAACATCAAGATATGTTATAAACGATGGAAACTAGGCAGATCATAACCTTCCCTGGCACAGATGTCTAGGTTTGAGATGAAACTAGCTTTGAATGTTTTACCAACAACAAGTTTTGTATTTCTTGTTGGTCAAAACAAGAATCAAGATTCCAGCTTTTGAGAAGTTCATAACAAAACCCAATAAGAAGATCTTCGTATAACTAGCACACACGCTTAGTCCCTAATATTCTCACATGAGTAATGCCTTAAAGACAGAACTTTTATCGATAGATTTTCCTCCATTTCCCCAATTCAACATCAGCAAAACAAACATTGTAAATAAAAAAATCTCCATTTCGACATCAGGTCTTACTTCATTTTCTCGGAATATCGTACAAACGTCAGAAAAAAAGCAAACGATGAAAATCTCTCTCATCCAACCTCGATCTTTGATCAATCAAACGAAATAACAGAGTGATTTTTGCATAGAATCGACATAATCGCAACCATATCACCTCTTCTCCTTCGTACATTTAATTTCAGGCAACAAAATCAAATCTCAAATAAAAGTTATTAGTAAAAAACAATCCACATATTTTTCTTTCAACTCACCAGATCGCGACAAGAAATCCAGCTGGTATCTTCTTGAAGCCGATGCGAGACGATCACTCCAGGAATCGGAATCCATTTTTTCAATCGAAACCCAAGAATCCACTTTTCAACAAAATAAAAAATTCGAAGAATCCAGGGAGATGAACAATTAGTTTCCGGGAAAAAAAAATGATTCTGGGGTCCGGACAAAGAAAATACGTATATTCCGATTTATGAATCAAAAGATTCCGGCGGAATGCAAAGACGGATTACGAAGACGACGACGACGACGACGAGTCTGCGTCGGTTTTCCGGAATTTGTCTTTTTGTTTTTTTTTTAATTATTTGGATAGAGAGTGAGAGACATAGGAGACGAGTTCTATATAATTTCTTAAGAATCAAATGAGTTTATTACATTTACATGTAATTTAATTAGTTTTTAAAAATTTTAACCTCTCGCTTTCAACAGCCCGCACGAATGCATGCCGTTTAAACCTTTTACCCGCCGTGCATTTTCCTCTGGTACAATAAATCTGGCACGATTTTCTCTAATAAAACGTCATGCTGTTGGCTGGACGCATACGTGTCGTAATATTACTGGTTTATTTATGGTATCTAGGTGTGAAGCAGAAGAACTTAGCCGCGCAACAGAGATTTTTTTAAGTGTTTCAAAGTTTTTTTTTGTTTTTCAACATGTTTTATATTGTAATTTTGGGAGACAATCAGTTTGTAAATCTGAACGTTTTTTTTTTCTCTCTCGTCCGACAGTTTTGACCTCGCCGGCGATCGGCCGGTCTCCGAGCACTCTGATTGTGACAGTGATTCCTCACTAACTTTCGGTGTCACAAATTTGGCGCCGCAATTCTCGGTCGATGATGAAGCCCCGATCCGGTCCAGATCTATAGCGAAGCTACATTTCGAATTTGATGTGGAACTGAGATTCCAGGGATTTTGGGTTAGGCGGTCATGGCGACGAGGAATCGTACGCTGCTATTCAGGAAGTACAGGAACTCTCTGAGGAGCGTCCGAGCTCCATTGTCAAGCGGCGTAGGCCCGGTTATCGAGATGGCGAGCACATCTTTATTGAATCCGAATCGCTCCTATGCTCCTGTTAGTACCGACGATCCTGGGAATTCGAGGTACTCTTCTCCCTCTTTGCCGGTGAAAATGTTGAAGAAGAAATTAACCAGTTAGGCCTGCTGCTCTCTAGAGTAAATCGTATGTTAGATCAAGCTAAAATATATATATTTTGGATTCGGATAAAATGCTTAGATCGGTGATTAGCATGAAAAGAATTAGCAATGAGAATGATCGCAGTGTGGCTTATTCAGGATAGTAAAGATCGCAGAGCTGGTTCATTCCTTGATCATTGTAGTTTAAGTACATGTTCGTGACCTATGTTAAGCTGAGAGTTACTGAGATTTGTTCTTCCATGTTCCAGTAAAGGTGCATTAACAGTGGGCTTACCACCAGGTTGGGTTGATGTCTCTGAGGAGATCTCTGTGAACATACAGCGTGCAAGGACCAAAATGGCCGAGTTGGGTAAGGCTCATGCCAAGGCGTTAATGCCCTCGTTTGGGGATGGTAAAGAGGATCAACATAATATTGAGTCTTTGACTCAGGAGATAACTTTTCTATTGAAGAAGTCCGAGAAGCAACTTCAGAGGCTTTCTGCAGCTGGGCCATCCGAAGATTCCAATGTTAGGAAAAACGTTCAGGTAATCTTGGCTTGATGGGTGCTGCTCATGCATCTCTTAAACGCATATCCTTTCTTTCCGTAACATTTACCATGCCTATTTGAGCTCTATCCTATGTGTTTTATTACAGCGGTCTCTTGCCACTGATCTCCAACTTCTTTCTATGGAGCTCCGTAAAAAACAGTCAACTTATTTGAAACGCTTGAGACAACAAAAAGAGGTATGAAACTATTAGTTCTTTGAAGGCAACTAATTTAACGTTGTGATCATTGCATATGCTGGGGCCTTTATGATGTTGCAGTTTCTTGTTCTGTAAAGTTTTTGTTCGTGTTCTGCTGCGGCACCCTAATAAAACTTGTTTACATCGATCTCATAGATGATATAGATTCTTTTGATACATGTTTTCTCAAAAAATGGGAAACTCTTTTCTTCTGTTCTCCTGAAAAGCTTTAACTCGAAATGTATTATCAGGAAGGGGTGGATTTAGAGATGAATCTGAGCAGAAACAGATATAGACCAGAAGAAGATGACTTTGGCGATATGGTCTGACTCCTATATCAGCTTCATTCTTTCAAATGTAGAGTCATCATTCGTCTTATGTACTTCTTTATTGATGCAATCTGTACTTGCATTTCTGTTTCAGTTAAACGAGCATCAGATGACCAAGATAAAAAAGGGCGAGGAATTATCGGTAGAGAGGGAGAAAGAGATACAGCAGGCAAGTGCTTACACTTCGTGCGATGGTTTTTTTTTTTTTTTGTTGCTTATGCAATCAGTCATAATCTTTTTTCTTCTTCTTGTTATGCGTCATTGTCCAGGTAGTAGAATCAGTAAATGATCTTGCTCAAATCATGAAGGATCTTTCTGCACTTGTGATAGATCAGGTAAGACTTGTTAAACCCATATGCTCTTTCTGAGTCTTCTTCCTCTGGCAAAAACAAACTCAGAGCATTCCGTTTCGCTGCAGGGTACAATAGTTGATCGGATAGACTATAATATCCAAAACGTCGCTTCTACTGTTGAAGATGGCCTCAAACAACTGCAGAAGGTAAACACTTCATAACTAGTGCACTCTCTTCAATCATTTTTTTCTCCCAAATTTATTTAAATGGATCGCGTAAAACTTTCACAGGCAGAGAGAACGCAGAGACATGGAGGGATAGTTATGTGCGCGTCTGTGCTTGTCATCCTCTGTTTCATCATGCTGCTACTCTTAATCCTTAAGGAAATATTCCTGTGATAGATCAATAAGTCTGATCCGTAATTCTTTCATTCTTTTATAATCGAGCATCGCATGTTTTCTGCTTGCTATTGTTTTCTATTTCGGTTATGAAAACACTGCTTCAGAGGATATCATTAAGAAAAAAATACACATTATGCTCTGCCTCCATGGCTTTTGTTTTTCAACTTCTTTTACTATGATCCTTTACCGACTAAAATGAGTACTTAAATATTATTGTGAATCTGTGATCCTTTGCAGAGTCATGAGTACTTAAATATTACTGTGTACACGTACGACAATAGATAGTCAAATCCCAAAGGTCAATGTCTGTGGAGTTCAGAGATTGTTGTCTGAGAAGCCAAGAGATCTACTAGGCTTGAGCGTTCGGATTTCGGTTCGGGTTATTCGGATTTTCGGTTTTAGGATGAAGAAACCGATCGGGTATTTTAAAGTTTTTTTCGGGTTCGGTTCGGGTTCGGTTATTTACTTTCGGGTTCGGTTCGGGTTCGGGTATCCAAAAAATAATTTTAAAAAAAAATAAAAATTGGTTAAATTTGAATAAAACTGGTAAAATTAAATAAAATCTGGTCAAATTTTAACAAATATAACTAAAAAATTCATATATTTTGGTTATTTTGGGTCTCTCAATCATTTTGGTATAAAATTAACTCATATCTTTGGATTTATAATTGTAATTTTAGGTTATCAAGTCTAAATATTATTAATATTTTGGATATATATATGTATTTCGGGTATTCGGATATTCATTCGGGTTTCGGGTTCGGTTCGGGTTCGGTTTCGATATTTCGGGTCTAGAATTTAGAAACCGATCGGGTATTTTATCGGGTTCGGTTCGGGTTCGGTTCCTCTTCTTCGGGTCGGGTTCGGTTCGCTACTTCGGGTTCGGGTATTATGCCAGCCCTAATCTACCAATGCCAAATATACTCTCCAAGCCAAAGTCTTGTTTAAATTAATATTCCAGTCACATTACAAATATTTAAATATATTCATAATTTCGTCCAATCATCAAATATAATGAATTTTTTTGAATATTCAAAATTAATGTAACAATTAGGGCGAAACAAAAAAATCTCAATTTATCCGTTTTGACAAAAAAAAAATCTTTAACTATTTCATTAGACAAACAAAGTCTCCAACTTTACATTGGCTTAGTCGAATTAGTTATACGGTTAGTTAAAGTTAACACTCCGATACAAAATGTAAAGTTTGACTAGTGTGAACGATAGAATACAAATTAATGAACTTTCTATTTTACTAATGATTTTTTTTTATGTTAGTTGGATAATTTTCTGTATGACCGGATCTAGTACAACCATACAAAGTTGTCGTAGTGATTACTTTAACAATTAAATTAAAAAGGATTAGCCGATAACCATAAACGCTAGCTAAGTGGTTGAATTAGTATGTATAATGCATGTTTTAAATTAACAAGAATTTTTTTTTTCTACAAGAATTAACAATAATTACACTAACATATAGTATTTGCATAAGTATATTATGTATATAATTTAAGGATCAAATCATTTTCTTGACTATTTGTTTTTTGGGTTTACGTTCCGTATAATAATATATCAATTAAGAACGCATTAGAACTTTTCTAATAACTCAATTTTAAAGGTTCAACTTGACCTCAAACTATTCCATCAACTTGACCTCAAACTATTCCATCATCAACGCCGAAAGGAAAGAATACATCATTTAGAAATCAATAATATTCACCCGAAACCTTAGGGTTTGAAATCGAAATTTAAAGTAAACGTTTTTTTTTAATATCAAATTTTACTAAAAGTATTTGCTAGCTATAACAAACCGAAAGAAACTTACTAAAAGTATTTGCTAGTATTTACTTTCGTTTACTTTTATTTTCGTAATATCATATAATATTCTATATATTAAGTTATTAACTGAAAGAAACTTGTCATATATCAATATTTTTACACCCATGTCAATGATGTCATTATAAAATATTTTCATGTCTTCTATCATTTGCCTAATTCATTTATAGGTTTTTTAAGTAAACTACCAGCAGATTTACAATCGGTATAACTTACACGTAAGATTTTTCTTGTGATAATCACACATATAAGTTGTAATGGAAAGAATGAAAAAAAGCCACTATATCCCATGCCAACATCGATATATATTCTTGGAAAATAAAACTGCAAGAGCTTAAAAATGTCATTCCAACAATACAATATATAATTAGCATCAAATCATCATTTTTTGACACACCTTACAAATCAATTATTCGATACCATTGATTAAGAACATTATATGAAAAAAAAATCTAGCTCTTTTGCGATTTTTTAAAAGAAAATGATCATGTAATTTTATATATGGCATTAATATTTTGAGTAGTTTGCATTTATTTAAAGAAAAATAAATCGTAAAAGATAATGGCTGGATCATATAAACATACAACAATTGAAGAAAGAGAGAACGTGAAAGAAAATAGTAGAAAGAGGAACATTTTCTACTTTCTACCTCTCTGACTTTTGGATCTGATAATAACTAGCTAGTGGAGTTAAACTCTAGCCTCTAGGGCCTGCCCAAATAATTTCCGGGTTTTGTGTTACAAGGCCACACCTTAAATTCTTAACAAGTCCTCAACATCCCGTACAATTGAGATTTTGACGTTCCATGTTAGTTGTCATTAATAAATATAATTTTGGGCCCTTGTTTTAGGCTATGTGTTTGAGCACAGTTAGCACCTCCCTTAGAGATGGGCCTGATATCGACGAAAGATAAATATCTGAAGAAATTTAATAAGAAAGCAAGACAAGAGAACAAACAACAACCAACAACCATAATTTTATTTTATTTTTGCTTATGTTTTACTTTTATTTTGCTTTTGTTTTGATTAATTTCTCTATTTTTTTTATAAGGTAAGAACTTCCAGAGTAAGAACTTTTTTTATAAGGTAGACAAGCTGGGAGGAGGTTACAAAAAAAAAAAAAAAAAACTTTTCTACAAAATGATTCGGGGCTCTGGATTATGTAAACTGATCATTGAACTAAATATAAATCACGTGTACTTAAGGAAATAGAGAAGCTTAAAAGGAAACTTAAGGCCCAAGTAGTAACCAAACACCGGATTATAAATAAATACAGCCTCTTTTATCTCTGCTTCATCCTTTGAGTATCAAAGAAAACAGAAATAGATAGAGAGAAATCGAAATCTAGAGTGAGAAAGATGAAGAGATCTATGTCTAATTCTAATAACAGTAGCCGATTTGGTCAGTAAGACGACGACGACGACTCGAACCGTCCTCACAAGAAGCCAAAAACAGACCGCGTGATAGAGGACGATGCTGATTCATCGGCCAAGATGAACACTTTTCAGAAGCAACCAGTCATAAGCAACAATATTCCAGAAAGCGAGTGGTGGGTGGTGACTCGTTTTCTTGGAAAAGGCTCATACGGTTCTGTTCACTTAGCCGTGAGCAGAGAAGAAGACTCTCTTCCTAGCGAGATGGCAATCAAAACTACCGACTTCTCACGAGCATCACGCCTCAAGAACGATTTCGTTGTTGGGCTGTTGAGAAAACGATTCAACTTTTTTGCATCTCACATATCCGCTTTACTCTGTGTACTCGCCCTCTGCCTCGTGGTTGGGGTCTCAAGTCCAACCCCGGTCTTAACCAGCCACGCTAGCTACCTCTTCAAAACATAAGTTTGATAATTTTTCTTATGCTTTTATTTTGCTTTTGTTTATATTTTGTTTATGTTTTGATTAATTTTTCTATTTTTTTTTCTTTTCGTAATTCAAAATTTTCAATAGTTATAACATATTAATAAAATAACAAAAAATGAATTATAGGTAACTCATTATAGAACTTAATTCGATGGTCGCAAAAAATTTGGGTCAAATGTGGCTCACATCCGGTTCTACAACAACAATGACGTCAACAGTATCGATGTTAATTATTATTATTATTTTTTTTAACCATATATAACCAATCAGATGTTAATTCTTCTTTTGCTTAATAGTTTCTTTGTTCACCTTTGCATATATTTTTTATGCTTTCACAATTGATTCTATAGTATTGTAAATAATCTCGAGTTTAGAAATGTATATATATATATATATATATTTATTTTAATATAATTTGTTCACATAATTGTATGTCGTCGATATTCTGCTCAGGAAGTTTGCATAATTAGTTAAAGAACAATAAAGTGGTACAAAAGCAGTCCACCACGTCTTTTTAGCAAGCCAAAGTTTAATGTATATATAGTATTACTTAATGCTAACATTTTTGGTTTACAATTTATCATGTAACTAACTATCTATCGCTATGTAGCTTGAGAAATTTTATTTGATCAGTAAAAGCAAATTGACATGTTTTAGCTATCAAAATTTAAAGACTTTTTAAAATGATTTTACTATTGTTAATGAATAACTGAATAAATATATTTTATTTTTCTCTAACGGAAAAAATGAAAACCGTCAACGTAACTTTGACTTATAAGTGGAGCAAATGAAAAAACTGAATATAGATTTTTTTGTATGCCACAACAAATATTAACATATAACCAAAAAAATCTCATTAAAATTTGACTAACTTTCTCGAACAATTCGAACTTGGTTTGATTAAACCAAACCAATTTGGACATCATCAAACATATTTTCTTTGAAACTTTAATCTATTTTCAGATGCTCTCCAAATCAAATCGACTTTGGTTTGATTGAATTGAAACATATATGTCATTGAATTATTCATAAAAAAAATAAAAAATATATATATATTCATTTAACTAGACGAGGGGCAAAATCCGCAGATTTGTAACATCAACGGTTGCCAAGACCTGCACGGCTGCACACCTAAAGTCCTTGAGAATGTGAAAGCTACTTTTGACAAGTGGTGAAAATGAAGGCAAAGATACAATGAAATTTTTTAAAAACAAAAAACGATAAAACGGAAATTTTAAATTTGCTCAAGTTTCTCTTTTATTCTCCCAAATTCTATCATTTTGGTTTAGGATGTACATGTCTTGAAAAAAAAAATTCGGAGTACTTTTATCGTTTAAAATTATTTTAGCATTGAGAAAATTGTAATTAGCATGTATGTATTTGATATTTTTATAAACAAAATTGTAGATTTTCGAGGTTAAATCACTTGATCCAACAAATCCAGGGCAAATGTTTTATGGCAATATTTCTTTGTTTGATACGGAATTTTATAATTTATAGCAATATTTAATTTATTTCGCCAGTAGATTCGTTTGTCTCTTAATTTTCTATTTTGTCTTGGCCTTCTTTTTTGAGCTATCTACATTGTGTTGACTTTATAATTAATTGAAGTATACGCATATTTTGACATGCATTTTTTTATGATATAGTACTATAGAATTAGAACAGACCCTCTTTTCTATATTTCTAGTGGATTTTGTACTTTTGCAAAGTTTTTTGCACCATTCTATTTTTCCTTTCACTAGACCCTACATATCTTACGTTCTCTCCACTCTGTTGAGTCACGCTCATTTCCATTCTCCTTCACTCCTCTATTTTTGACACATATTTTGTTGTGGCAAAATTTTAAAGATTCATTAAAATTCGACTAATTACTTTTAACAATTCAGCCTTGGTCTGATTAAACCAAACCCAATTGATCACACCATCAAACATATTTCATTCGAGCTTTTTCTTAAATACAATTTTACCTTATTATGAAATTTTCAAAAATACCATCACATAAAATCTTTTAATTCTTCTGATTTCTCGGTACCACTAAGAAACTGCTCTAATAAGTGAAAGGTTTATTTCAATTGGCATTTATGTATAATTATGATTTACATTTACATTAGTCGTCATTATGCCGTTTCACCAAATTAATGACAAAAATATAAGAAACGAGGTCATTATGCAAATTTACATTTTAAATTAAGTTTTTTGTGTGATTATTACACCATGTAAATATATAAACTTTATACATTTTTACGATACCACCATCTGATGATCATATTAACGATCGTTAATTATAGCATAGATAATGCGTCTTTGGTCTCTTGCAATTAGTATCAATTTCGGATTTGACTTACTAGAAATTCTGCGACATGTATTAATTTTATATGGCATGTGTACATTCATTCATCTATTGCATACCTGACATTCGAGGATTTCGATATTGGGTTTGCCAAATATTTTTTTATCTGTCTCTAGCTTCTAGGCTTTGTCATTTAGTTGGATTAGAGTTTATTCGATCTGATCGAGTAACTGAATTAAGAGAAATATAGGAACAACAACAATTATTGGGCTCCCTCTAAAAGCAATGTCCCTTCTCAAAGGTATATGTTGCGTCAACGAGCTAGCTAGAGCTTATTCAAAAAGCACCAATGATATTTCGATTAATTAAATATTTAAATAATTCGTTTATAGTTAAAAGTTATGAGTCTTATGATTTATTAACGTTCATTCTTACATTCTCCAATACGAAATAAAAATAAGTTGAATACAGATGTATTATGTATGCATACAAAGCTACCAGTTATATTTACAAGATATCAGTTTAGACAAAACAGTAAAATGTAAACAAAGGTTATGTTTTGTGAAATCAGTGTTAGCAAAGAATGTTTTATTAGAGCTCAACTCATATTAGGGCTGGAAGTGGAACTACCATATATGGTGAAAAAAGAAACGGAAATCCTATATATAAGCTCAACTCATTTATTAGAGTTTAATAAAATATATTGCTAATTTTGTTTATATTTTTCTTATATTTTGCTTATGTTTTGCTTTTACTTTGATTAATTTCTCTAATTTTTTCGTAATTCAAAATTTTCAATAGTTATAAAATATTAATAAAATAACAAAAAATTAATTATATGTAAATTCATTATGAAACTTAATTTGATGTTCGCAAAAAGATAGTTAATATAATTATCTTCAATTCATAGAATTATATTATTGTAACGTTGTATTGAAAAATGAGAAAGACCACAAATTCTAGTGGAATATTGGCAAGTTTATTTTTTTTTTAAATTTCAATTAATCAAAAGTTTAATTTATACTATTGCAGACTGATGCATGTACAACGAGACAGGAGGTTACAACCTTCAGAGCGGCAATTTCGTACAAACAAGTCGGAAAGTCATGGTTGAAGGGGCCATTTCTCAAACGTCCATTTTCGGGGGTACCCAAGTCGAGTTGACTATTAGACTATGGATTGTTAGGATATTTCTCTTATTTTTGTTTCATTATGTACATAAATGTTTTCTAACCAATAAATAAACAAACACAAATATATATAGGATCAAAAGCTCGGGAGTTGGTGGCTAGGTGTCATCCTTGACCATGGTATACTGAACCGGTAGGATATTGTTCTTTTCACCCTCCAAACCGATTACGCAGAAAAAGTAGAGTGGGGCGACGAGATCATTAACAAGCACATTTCTGGCAGGCACACTACCACTCAGATGGGATCGGGTTATTTTCCTGATCTTGTGAAAAGTCGCGTATATGCGTAACATCACAATAGCATTGTCTGAAAGTGATTTCCAGCCGCTCCAAGACCTAGTGTTAGAAGCAACTAACCCACAATATTACACCGCCAAGAAGTTGAGCAACACTACTTTTTATTATGGGGGTCCGGAGCAACCTAAGTCCAACGCAGTTCAGCTTCTATCGGACTCTATTATTATGTATTTCAGTTTCGGCTTTTTATTGCTTTTTTAGTTTTTATTTTTTCCTTGTTTATGGAGTGGAAGAGCGCAGTCACATAATATGGCATTCTATAAGTAAAATTAGACTAACGTAACACTCTCTTCAATAAGCTTTTCATGAAGCGTTACGACAATGTGGATTTGCTATTCACTTAGAATCTTTTTTTTGTCTCATGTTGTATATAAAAAGTTTGCCAAGTTTTGTCGATCCCCGTCTTATATTTTACTTTTTTTCTCTGCAACTGAGTTGTACAAAGTCCCAAATTAATTAACAATGTGAAGGTTCACTATACACACAACTGGTTCAGCCTATTAGGAACAAAATTTGTATTACATGTTCATTTTGGTGACTTAGTTACTCAAGTTTACAATGCCCTATGAGAATAGAACAAATAATGTAAGAGGTCGGGTTCGAGTTTGCATGACCTATGAGAATATAATAAAAAAAAAATTTCTTTTATTAACAATTTTTTTTGGTTTGGTTAATTGTTGATGTAGAAAACATTTTAATTTAATCAAATACAAAATAGGCGTTTTTTTAATACAAAATTGTTGATGTTGAAAATATTTTTATGTTTTCCACGCTATATTTGTATTATTTATCATTTTTTATATTAAATATTTTTATGCCTTCTGATCACACAAATTTAATATTTTTTTCCATCAGTTATACATAATTCAAAATTTAATATGTGAGTATATCGTGGAAAACATAAAAATATTTTAATATAAAAAATGATAAATAATACAAATATAGCGTGGAAGAAATGTTCACGTTATCTATGTGCCCAAATCATATGCCCTAATCAACCGTTTACGTGGCTTATGCCATGGGTCGGTCTAGTAGTTCAGTTTCTCCTGAAACAGATTATGCAAGTCGTGGAAGCTTCTCCATTAAATGCAATGGACACGCGAACGTCTATATCTTTGTCTTTCGTTGTGAAACCTCGTGAATTTAATATTTACACACAGGTAACACCCACATACGTTATACACATTATCATGGGACTACACGATTGTTTATATAATCATTGATTAATGGAGGTACTTTGACATTCTAAGAATATATAATACACTACTACTACTTGAGCGACTTGGTCATTGCAAACTTAGACCAAAATCCACATCGAGCGTAATCACGGACACGTACGGATCTGATCATCAGGGCCAATGATTTTCTTTCTCGTAATGATGACCTCTGTTAAAAGTCCCAAGCTTTGATCCCTATCAAAGCTAAAAACAACTCAGTAACAAAACATTGAACCCGATCAAAGTTTATAACAGAGTAAGAAAAGAAAGCTTAAACCCGATTAAACTAAAGACAAAAACTCAAAACACAAGACAAGTTTCTTTTGGGTAGTTATGACTACTTCTTTATGTTTTTTTCATTGGTTTAAATACAAAAAAGTACAACATAAACAAAGTGGAATCATCACAATTCCTATACTTGTGGAAACATGGGAAAGTGGTTGACTGGTTCTTACACCAATTCAACTTATTTGCTGAAACAAAAGTTACAGCGAAAGTTACGGAAAAAAAAAAGTTACGATAAACATAAAAAAAAAACACAGAACAAATCTTCAATTGATGAACCTTTGATTGGGCCTACGGATTCGTCTTTGGCCCACCAAACTGATCCACACTTTGACTCTCCACCTCACTGAAGATAGACCAAAATATGAGTAGTAAGGTTGCACAGAAGATTTAAATTATAATAATATCCAAATATCTAACTACATTAATAATATATTATTATCAAATCTAAATAAGTTTTTGAATATTCAAAATTAATGTAAATTATTAGGAAGAAAAAATCAATAAATATTCTCAACTTAGCCGTTTCTACAAAAAAATATCACTAGACAAATAAATATCCAACTTTGCTTAGGCTTTGCGATACAGAATGCTTAGTTTGATTATTGTATAACAATAGTTTGATTAATGTTAGTTGTATAATTTTATGAATGGCCGGATCTAGTACCTAATATGAAGTACAAACCATACAAAGTTGTAGTAGTGATTACTTTATCAAAACCCTTAAAATTGAAAAAGGATGAATCTGATAACCATAAACGCAAGCTAAGTGGTTGAATGTTAAAGTCTTTTACTTTTTAAATGACTTCCCTCTCAACTCGGTTACTCGCACACATTTATTAAATTTATTTCTTATTTTAGGATTAAATTTTTGTTCTGCGATGTCAGAGAGCTGCAACTCTCGGCACTTCTCATGGCTCATGAAATCTTGCTTACCAAATCCCTCCGATGCCAAATCACTCGTTCCGATCCACCACCCCTCCGCTACGGCCACGACCGTCGCTTCTCTACCGGACGATTTGTTGCTCGAATGTCTCTCCCGAGTCCCTTCCTCTTCCATTCCTTCTCTCGCCGCCGTCTGCCGCCGCTGGTCTCGCCTCCTCCTCTCTCCTTACTTCCTCCACCTCCGCCGTCGTCTAGGTCTGCTCCGGCATTCTCTCTTCGCCATCTCCGCCGTCGATTCCGGACTTTTCGCCGCCGTTTTGCAGTTTCAGTCTGAGGTTGTAACCTGGAGAGTCTCTCTCGCGGTTTCCAGTAGCTCCGTTTGCGCCAACGGTAGTCATGGAAGCCTATCTCATGCTCGCGCTGCGGCGATTGGACCTAGGGTTTATGTTGTCAGCAGAAATGCGGTTTTGAGATACGACTCGTGGATGGGGACTCTTACCTTGAGGTCGCCGATGCTTTTCCCTCGCAAAAAATTCGCAATCGCTGTCATTTCCGGTAAGATCTACGTTGCTGGCGGCGGTGGTGGTTCAGAAGTCACGGCGGCGGTGGAAGAGTACGATCCGGAGAAAAATCGGTGGGAAGTGGTCACTCAAGCGGCACGGAAGAGATACGGATGCATCGGAGCAGCCGTGGACGGAGTTTTCTACGTGATCGGCGGATTGAAAATCGGGAACGAGACCTCACGCGCCTCGGCGGCGCACGTTTACGCGAGCTCCATGGATCTCTTCGATGTTGAATCGCGTCAGTGGCTGAGGAGTCGTTCGGTTCCCGGCGGTGGATGCGTCGTGGCGGCGTGCGCGGCGGTAGGACACGTGTACGTGCTCAGCAGCCACGCGGTGGAGCTCTCGTTCTGGCGATTCGACGCGCGTCGTGGCGGCGGCGGATTCGGGGTATGGAAAAGGCTGAAAAGCCCGCCTTTGCCGGCACAGGTAAGATTAGACGGAACCGTGAGGTTTAGCTGCGTCGGAGTGGAAGACAAAGTGGCGGTGGTTCAGGTGGTGGGGTGCATCGACGATTTGCTCCGGCGGAGTGGGAGGAGCGAGAGAGGGCTGAGAGAAAGCCTTGTGTTGCTGTACGATACGGCGGATGGAGAGTGGAGTAGAGCGGCGGATCTTCCGGAGATGATTACACGCGCCGCCTGCGCGTGTGTGGAGTGGTAGAGTGGGGCCCACGGCGCAGGATTGAGAGCAAGGGAAGTGGAAAGAGGCTAACGTACGCGGGTTTTAAAGGGGACATAAACAAAATCATTATGATAGGTGCATGTGACTCTCTAGAAGTGGTGTGGATATCGAGGAGGAAAAAAAGGCAACGACGTCTCGAGCTCGTGACCTTATTGGCTGATTTGTTTCCGAGTGAGTATACACAAGACTTTATCACTTTGGATTTGAGCTTAAGATTTTGTACTCAAAGATAAGAGATTCTGTATTTTTTTCTTTGAATTTGGAGAAAGTAATTAACAAACTAATCTTTCTTAGGGATTGGGTTTGTAATTTATTAGAGATGTGCCCAAATTGAAGCACTAAAGCTTATCAATGTATTGTATTGAATGTTTTTATTACTGAGTAATGAAAAATACATCTGTTTTTTTTCACTTAATTGATTCTAAGATAAATTAAATAATGGGTTACATAACTGAGATCTTTTGCAGAGTTACATACATTATATAGAGACCAATAGAGACAGAGATCAATATCAATGGTTTTCAGGCCTTCTTGTTCTTTGCCATGGCAGTTGTAAGGTCGGATGCGGTGAGACAGCGGAGGACAAGATCAGAGAGTGAGAGCTTGAGATAAATGGTGAGTCTCTGAAACACCTGAGATAAGAGTAAGACATCTGACAAGGCTCTGTGAGCTTGACCATCTCTTGAAAGATTGTAGTAATCTCCTAGAGCTGCTAATGACGCTTTTGGCTTAACTGTTGCCTCTGCGAAAGAGAAGAAAAAGAAAAAGAACCAATTTCTGGTTTATCAGTTTCTGAACTTTATAGACCAAACCAATCAACAATATACCCGAACAAGAAAACATGATTTATCTGTTTTGCCAACTTAAATTGCTATATAAAAATGCTAACAAGCAGAGCCCAGTTTGCAGCTTTTCCCTAAACTTTGCAGGTTGAGGAAAGGGAACGGAAGTATTCAGTGTAAATAATAAACAGGCTTAGTCTTCATCTCAGTGAAATGGAAGCAGAGGAATTTTACCTACAGACTTCATACCCTCTCTGGCAAGTGGGAGTGAGTCAAAAAACAGCCAGTTGTCAGGAATCTCGTAAGAGCAACGGTTAAACTCGTTGATAAAGAACGGGAAATCAAATGCTTTGCCGTTGTGTGCGACAAACATCACATAACCTCCAGGCTTCTGTCGACTCTGAACATACCGCAGAAATATCGGTATCATCTCTTCCATCCTACCAACAGAAAAACATCATTAGTTTTGATCCCAATGGAAGCCACGCAAGGAAGACAGATATACCTTGGAACCTCGGGTCGACAAACCATATCATTCCTGATTCCATGGATACGGGCATTTGTTATAGGAACACCCGGGTTGATGAGAGTCTGAAATGTGCTGTTCTCACCACCAGCTAGATCCTGAGCTGCGATTTCGATTATTCTCTCCTTTAACCTAGTCAAACCGGTTGTCTCAAGATCAGTGACTATAACCGTGAGGAGTTTAGACAGATCTTTGTTTTTAGCAAGCCGTTGCTGAAGATTTTCACAAGGCTGTATCTTGGTCCTGCTCTCTGCATCTATAATCCTGGTAACGGGAAGTGCTCCTCCTAACACACTGCTCTTGGTCTTGCTTCTACTACCTTGTGTAGTAGTACTCACGTTTCGTCTGATCCATCTGTTCTTACCATCAACCGAGGAAGCTCTAACATCAAGCAGCTTAGGGCTTGAGTTTTTCTTGAGCCAGCCATGGACACGTTCACAGCAAGAACTTCCTGCCAATAAGTGGATTCTGAATCTAGAGACTTGCGAGATTGAGACACACATCAGATCTCTCTCTCTCTTTACCTCCTCCAAATACGCTCAAGACTCAAAATGACAATATCTTTGTTCCGGAAGAAGATTGCCAGCAAAAACCACTGTTCCGATCTGTAGATCCAGAGAATGAAAATTAAAAGTAGGAAAGTTAATAACTTTCGGAGTTTCCCGTTGTGATAGAAGGGAACAAGGCAAAGACAATAGAACCCAATTTACTCTTTATTCTCAGCATAGGAAAGAAGAAACCAAGCAAGCAGAGAAAAACGAAATTACTGAAATCAAAAGCATGATTTTGAAAATCCAATCTGAAAATTCAATAAACAGACTTTTGACATTGCTTCGGAGACACAATGAAAGCCAATGAGTATCGGCGAACCTCTGGACTTAAAATCTGTTCCTTAGTTCCGACACCGAGGAAGCAATAGGTTTTCCCTCGTTTTCTCAGCATCCAAACAAATCGCAGAGGGAAAAAAGAGTAATTCAGAATCAGTAGACACGAATTTCCGGTTTTGAATCGAAAACAACTGAGGAACTGTAGAAATGACGAAAGGAATCGAACAAAATCAGAGTTTTTCTAACCGTCCCGCGATAGATTCCTCATCGAAGAAAAGAGCGAAATTTATCTAATGTTTCAGCATCTAAACTGACCCAGAACGAGAAATGACTCGAGAAGAGAAGATACTTGCCTGTGGTAATCAAAACTCGAAACAAAACTGCATTTGCACGAAATTAAAAGAAGTTTTTAAGAATCGACTGTTTATAGAGAGAGAGCGGAATGGAGAGAGATTGAAGTGTATTTCGCTCGCGTGAGAGGGAGACCCGTTTAATTCGGATCTGTACCCGATCCGACAAATACGGATCTAGGATCCGAGTTGGCTTTTTTTAGTAGGAGGGTCATATACATGCTTCCACATTTTGGCAAATTTCATCCCACTTTCGCACTTCAGTTGGTAAATTGTGAAACCATTATGCAAACTATCCTTAATTTTTACATTAATACCAAACTGATCTGAGTCAAAAACATTTATCAATTACGCTTACTACAACATTTAAATTATGATCATCCACTTATTCGAGAATGTTTTTTTTTAATATCCCGGTTATTAAAATATCAATGCTACAAGCAAAGGAAGGAATATTCCTATATTTTTTAAGAAAAACATCCCAACAAGTCACTTGGTTCAACTTGCGTACATGACTTTATTTAGTTAACTTGTTTCTGTTTCTAATGTATTTCTTTGTTTTTTTCCTGACACCTAAACAATGGAGCATTTTTTTCTTTGGTTTTGTTTGTTATAGGCAATTAAAAAGGAAAATTTGGTCAAAGAGATTCAAAATACGACATGTTCTAACTTAAAGAAAAACTGGTTTGGTTCGGAAAACCCGTAATCCGTTGTGGACTGACACAGAAATCTAATTTGATAGGGAGGCCCATACACGACTTCTATGACCATTAAGACCCATTTGTAATCAGACTTAAATTTTGTCAAAAATATAATAGTTTTTTGTTAGCATATTTTATACAACAATTATATACCAAAACTTAACGGGTAAACGTCCTAAAACTACATCAGGAATAGAGTCATGTACGTATTCCTACATCAGGTTTAAGATTTCGCATAAATCTAGACCAGAATTACGAAAACGTAACTCGCCACCACGAAAAAATAGTAAAAACAGCCTAAACCCTCATCAGACAAACATCCGACCGTCAAACATGCTGATGTGGCGTTGCCATGTTGGAATCAGCAATCCAAATCAGATTTAATTTAATGGGCCGGCCGAGCATATAATTTTTTTCTGCAAAATATAAAATTAATTTAAGCCCAAACGAATTTAAATCCAATGACCCACTCCATATCCCCAAATACGGTGAGCGTGGGTCCTCTTCCGAAACTCTATTTTAGTATTTTCATTTCTTCTTGCTTCTCATATATGAACTCCACTCAGTAATGAACTCGTCTCTTTTTTCACCTTCATCTTCCCAATTTGAGACTTGGGAGCCAAATACATAGGAGACGGAAATTTGTAATTCTCATCAGCTCGATTCCTCCTGTTTCATCACTCTCTACAGTTTAGAAGAAGAAGAAGATAAAAGTACGAATTCTTGCACCAACTCGAGTCAGAAAAGTCAATGCAAAGCCAAAACCGAAATGCTCCGGTCTAAATTCCATTCATTTGATATTTGACCTATGATCTCTACGGATCAGGCCGTTGACACCAAAATAGCCCCAACCTTAGTTCGTTAAATTTTACATATATCCTCAAAAGAGTAGCCCAAAGAGCGTCGACAAAATAAAGGACAAAACTGTCTTTTCGGCGAGATACTCTGTTTTTCTCTCACGCGAAAACCGAGCTACAGGACAATAAGAGTAGACATAGAGCAGCTTGTTCGTCCTCCTTTAGAATCCGCCGTTTCTTTAAAGCCACGCCACCATGTGATGACGATAGTAATGATGGTGATAACGATGATGATGATGATGTTGATGATGGGTTTATCTTCTTGTAAGCTTTGTGGCTGTGTATTATACGAAAACCCAATAACTCGGATCGTCTTTGTTTCCTTAGTCTGATCCCACATGCATTGCAAAGTGACTGCAAATTCCACCACACAAAAAAACAACAACTTAAGAATACTTCTTGAAGTATCCAATTTTCTTTCAAGATCAAACAAAGTTATAAGTATAGTAATTGAAGTTAGAAGAAAAGACCTTGGGACCAGATGGTCCACCTCTCCACATTGGTGTCTTGGTGGTCTTGCAATCACTGCAACATCTAATTGTCTCCTTCTCTTCTTCCATTTATCTATTAAAATTTAGAAACAACATCGACACATTAGAGGATGAACAAGGTCAAGCTTTTTCAGATCTCTCGAATCAAAAGAACCAACCTTTGTTTTAAGAGCTTCTTTTTGATACCACAGTAGCCAAGAACTATCCCAATTATCTGGATAACTATGGGCAAAAGAAAGGGCCTTTTTCTTTTGGGGGGTCTGATCACTATAAACCCTAGAGGACTGATATGGAGAAACTGTGGCAAGATTGCTTTTGTTGTGTGTGTGGTATATGTCATCAAGAAAGGCTTAAGAGCTCCTTAAAAACCCTTTCAACCAGGGTGGCTGTGGTAAGAAGACAAAAATGCCCTTGGCCGTTCTTTTGATCAATATTGATTACGGCCTTTCTGGTAGATTAATGACACAAAACAAAACATCTGCCAAATCATTGTCGGGTGGAAAGCCAAGTGGGGGTACGCACGATCAGGATCTGTGAAATTGTTTTTAATAATTATGAGTGAGTGTGTGTGTGTGTGTGTTAGAGAAAAGAAAGTAAAAGAAACCACAGATTCTGCAAACTTGCATGTTCACATGAAGACAAAGAAAAAGGAATGAAGCAAAAGCTACCAATGTTTTCACTTAATCTTAGATTTTTTGGGGGGTTAGGAAGCCAATAGTCTTCTTCTTAAATCAGTTCGGGGAAAACCAAAAGTACACCTATTATAAAACACAAGGCAATAAAAATAGTCTGTCCAAACCCAACAGATTATTTTCTAAGTTTTAACCAAGTGAAATCTCACTTTTTGATTAAGATAAAATAAGTGGGAATCTGATTTGAAAGTTGATTATGTTATGAGAGCTCATTGAATTAATTGATTTGGTATATCTCATGATGCTGTTTTTTTGTTTTTTTTTTTGTAATTTTTGTTTGCTCTTATAAGGTGAATTAGAAGAAAGTTACATAACGTTTGCCAACAAGATAACGATTCTACACTTTGTTTGAGGAAGTTCTCGAAACATTAAATTTTTTATCCAACCAATCAACTTTTGTTAATAAAATATTTAGGAAAGCATTAAAAATTGTAGATGCTCTATAAATATTCATTTCCTCTATGCTTTTATATGAAATTTTTGGTAGAACATTAATCTCTAAAATATAAATAAAATAAAATAATTTTATATAACTAATTTATTTCGTTAAATAATATTAAAGTGTAAATTTTATACTTTTAAAACTAATATTTACCATTATATTATTTTCTATTAATTTAAAATAATATTTTAAATAAAAATATAATATAATAAATATAATTGAAATATGAAAAAATTATTAAAAACTTATATTAGAAATATAAATATAGATATAATGCTTACGAATATATATATATATATATATATTAAATAATTTTATATATAATCATTCTGCCAATCATTTTAAATGTGTACAGTTTCAACAGCATATGCTATTGCTATACCATCAATTATACCAATGAAGCCCTTAGAACACCAAATTGCAATAGTGTAATACGTTGGAAATCTGAACTTCTGGTCATCATTTTGATTAATGCAGAAAACAAGTATATCTACAAAAATAAAATTGATTTTGTCAAATAAAAAACCGCGTAAAACAAATGGTATAGGTAAAGAGAGAAAAAACATAAATATATCTTATACATATACATAGCTTTCGTGCCCCCACAAAAACCCTTTGAATCTAATATGGCACTAACGGCTACAACTTAGAAGCCCTTTGCTATAAAACAATATCGATTTAGGGGCAAGACAAATCCTTAAAATATAAAAATGTAGATTGATTTGGTGATAAATATCAAACATGGTATACACAAAGACTAATCCCCGTAACTTATAAAACCATTTGAAACAGTCAATGGTCGGGATCCATCTATCTAACCCTATTCCATCAAAAGAAAAAAAACACACATATATATAAATATTTATATACACACACATCTTTCGTGCACCAAAAGAAACGTCTGAATCTAATACGGCAGGCAAGGTTTCTTACAAGCCTTCCCTCGTTTTCTGGCAGTTGTGTGTCTCCAAACTTCTCGGAGCTTAAAAGCTGCCTTAACCTTACACCACCTAGCTCTCGGAGACCCCACAATGTTTGCAATACGAACATCAAACATTCCAGCTTCTTCCGTACCAGACACGCTAACACACAAACTGTCATACGCTTGTTGCGCAAAATGCGTCATACCAGGTGACCAGTTCGAGGACATGTCCTGATACTGATCATAAGCAAAAGCGTTCTCATGATCATCCTCGTCATTCTCGACACAACCTCTTGTCGCTACAGTTTGTGATTCGCCGTGCAGCGGATCGTGTTCACTTACCCTGAAGCTGTTTCTCTGTAAGAATTTTCCGTCGATATGAAACGTCGTGGCTGGTGAATTTTCGAAACTCATCAGCATTTCTGGCTGGGCCGTGGAGCTTGCAGCTGTGAAGTAAAGAGACCTCGAAGAGTCTGATGGATCAGAAATTCCTAAATATCCAAAAAAAGAACATCGAATCATTTATTAAGTCTATAATAAGAGATAAATATCAAAAGAGCTTAGACCACGACCAGAATAAAATTGTATACCTTGAAAGTCGAAGTGCTGCAATCCAGGACATGCAATGCCAAATCCAGGATTTTGCGGACATTGTAAGGACCTTTGTGGATGATCCGCAAAGGTCCTACCGTCCCTAAAGCGGTTAAGGTTTTGATAAGCTTCAAGCTTATATTGGTCCAGCTGATAGCTATGTAGCTGATCGGCGTTTCGAAGCGCACCGCCACTAAACACTTTGGTCACTTCATACACAGAGTTGAAGATAAGTGATACGTCATGAGCGGTTGAGTCGTAGATGTAATACTCTGTTTCGTCCAAAACGCATTGCATCGCATGAAATACAATTGCTTCCCATGTTCTCTTGGAGACCCCTCCACCAAGTATCTGTACAAAAAATTAAAAATAAACGAATCAGATTTGTGAATGGTTAGAAGTTTATTTAAATTATAAAATTCATTTAAACTATTTTAGGTTTATAAATAAATCTTACCCTGCATAATGCATTTGGATCTGTCGCATACCAACGGCGGAAATCCTTGACGGTATAAATCTTCCGTTCGCCCAAACGCATCGCCGAAACGCCATCTTTCGCGATTTTCTCTAGTCTCCAAACCTCGTCACCGGGATACGGAGGATGATGTTTTCTATAAGCTGCATAACCAAAAACAGAAAGAAAAAAAACGATTAATAATTCACCCTAAACGCGTTAACCGCGACTGAAACCTCTGACCAAACGCAGTAACCGCTACTTACATTCTCCTCGTTGGTCTTTACACTTAAAGGCTTCACTTCTCGCCTCCACGGCTCCACCTCCGGCTAACCTAGCACCTAACCGGAACTTCCGACTCCTAGTCCAACTCGAGTTATCCGAGAAAGCGACGACTCCGGCGATCACTCCGACGCCGTCTTTAAGCGTCAGCGTTATATCTCCGGTGAGTAACGGGCGTTTCCCTTCGCGTTGCTTGAGAATATGCCGTTTGAATACGTCAACGCTCCAGCTTTCCTCCGTGAAATCAGCGTTCAGCGGCACGATCTCGACGCGAGAAGACGAGTGCGGTCCCGAATCGACTCGAGCGTTCGTGGCTGCGTCCACGAGCTCGATCGCTACCGGAGAACCGTCCTTGGATTCGATCTTGGCTCCCGTGAATATCGACGGCGGCGGAGAGTTTATGAACCGCAGCTTGAATCTTGAACGCGACGACGGCGTTTCCGAACGCGATCGTTCGATTGGGGACCACGACGAAGAGAGATGAGGTTGAATGAGACGATCAAACTCCTCCCGAACCTAAATCATAAGAAGTGTGAAAAATTAATCACTAGTTTACATCTTACATTTAATATATAATCAAGCAAACGTTTTGCAAGCTGCAACAACTTCAAATCATCACGTATCATGTGCATACAAAAGATATAAAGACACATGTATTTTAGTTACTTATATGTTATAATTTGATATATCATATACTATAGTAACTAGACTCCCTAGGGACCATTCGTTATTGATACGGAGCCCACAAAATTTAAAACCACGAAAATTAAAACAGGACAGAAGAGAAGAAGAGGTCGGTCAAAGTTGGTGGCTATAGGTTAATTTAACTAATCCCGTGATTAATTAAGATTTTAATTAATTAGGTGGTGGGTAATGAATTGTTAATTGAAGACGATGAGAAAACTCACAATTCTTCTGAGCATGTTCTCCATCTGAACCATGAATTGATTATTTGACTGATCTCTCATCACTTTCTTCACAACTCTGTGGTTTACATGAGAAAAACAAACTCAAACATTAAGACCCTTGTCCGAAAATCAACCGGAAAAACCAAATATTTGGTTTGTAAGATAGAAACTCACTTCTTGAACGTTAAGTTATGAGCTCTTAAACCACTGTACCCACTAGCCCCGTGAAAAGGGCTGTTTCGCGCCTTCATTGATCACTTTTAGTTTTAGAGAAATTTTATCAGATTTAAAATCTCAAAAGATTTTACAAGTCTTTACTAAAAAAGAAAGGGATCTTTGTGTGTGTGTGAGAGAGAGAGAGAGATGAGTTTGAGAAAGATTAACTGATGGGATTATAAAGAGGATGTGAGCATTGACAAAAGTAGCACTTTTGAAATTTCCAGGAAGATTCGCTGCTCTCCGGAGTTTAGTAGTGCTATTCATCAACCACGCTAAAGTTAGTTATTCTAATTTAATTAAAACTAAATATAAAGACACTTGTGTAGTGTCATATATATATATATATATATATATTGATTGATTCGCTGCTTGAATCATTTCGTACATACTAAAATTCAGCTTGTAATAATCTAGAATATACACTCGATCCGGCTAACAATGTACACGTATTTATATCCATATATAACGGTTTTTAAAAGAACATCCCTGCATATTGGAAAAGTCGGATATAAAGTGGAAAAATTTAATGATGAGATATACCCTTATACAATTATTGTAATGATCTATACATTTTTTTGTCTGCAACTTAAAGATTTTTATTTTTTTTTGTTAAAACTATTCCCGTAACGGGAGATCAGCCGAATGTCAAAAACAAGAACGAGTTTTGGAAGTGAATCAGCAAACCTATTTCTTTTTATCTCAATTTCTTCTATTTTCTGCTTAACAAATCCATTATCTCATCTAATTAATTTGACGCCTATAAGATTTTAAATATCTCAAACGAAATAAAGTATCATTGACCTACTTAAAACAGAAGGACACCCGGACACACACACACACATGTAATATATATATTTAATTAAGAGAAAACTATAATTTGTTGATTTCTCTAATTAGTAGTTTGTCTTCTAACGTACGGTTGACTCTGGTATACTACATGTAATATACAACTTTTTTGATATACATCATATATTTTTCGCCTCTTTTCTACACACCCAAAACAAATTTATTATTTATTAAACATCATGAACTTTACATTCTCTTATAATTACAACATAAACTAGAAATTGTAATTGAGATTAATATATAAACCGGTAATCGCATTTTTAAAAACTACGATTAAAATAATCCGACCTGTTTAACCCTCACCCGACTCCATAACCCGACTCCTTAACCCAACTTAATAAAATAACCAAATTAATTTTCAGTCGCGATGTTGCAATTATAAAAGAGTATAAAGTTCGTGATGTTTAGTAAAAAATAAACTTGTTTAGAGTGTGTAGAAAATAGACAAAAAGTCTATGATGTATATCGAAGAAGTTGTATATTACATGTAGTGTACCAGAGTCAACCCTCTAAGGTATGTAGTTAAATGTTATCATAAACAATATTAAAAACATAAACTTGAGCAAAAAAGAATAAATAGTCTTCAATTGTAAAATTATCAACCATTTCATTGAGAAGCTTTTTAATGACTACGATCTTGATTTTATAAATATTAAGAAAATTCTAAACGTTCACTTGTATAGTTTGTGGACAGATATGAGCCTGCATTTTTGTTGTTGTTGTCAGATGATTCCTGCATTAAATGTTTAAGATCAATTGCATCTTAATTGAATGTTACAGTCTACGCGTTTTAGCATTATTACTTGAACGCTTTTGTCCGTTTCTCAATCATTGACTGTCTAGACCTGGGAAAAAAAAAACTTCACTCGTATGGTTCTACTAGCACCGTGCTAACATGCATAATCAAATCCTACTCGATCGTGCTCTGATTTAATTCCATTTGATTCGTATTATCTAAAGGAGTACTTTGATCATGTTCTCAACTATATAGTCTCTCCGTATAGCTTTAAGTTTTTAGAGCAAATTTTTAAAATTGCAGTAGTTTTATATGATTTGCGTAAAAATGTTGCGCCCCAAATTTTTGTTCATATATAATAATCTAAAATAGCGGGGCGTAAAAAAACACAAAAAATATATAGGAAAAGTGTAACGATAAACTTTTCAAAATCTAACCAAGTTAAACCACAGTCGGAATTTACCTGAATAACCTTTGGTCTAATTGGGTTAGTGAAATATTTCAATTTTAGAACATTTTGAAAATTTATAAACCAGCCAAAAGAGCCGTTGACATAAGCGTTGACAAGGCTCGATCGTCAACTAAAAGCACATTGACCCCCCAAAAAAACCACGCCTTAGGTGATGCCGTTACGCGTTTTAAAGTAATTTATTATTATCAACATAAATATTCATGTTTTCAAAATCGGAAGGATATATGCAGAAAAATAATGGAACGTTTAATTTTTTCTCCATCAACGCGTTCGGCTGATGGACGATGTCCTTCTTTGATGAAAACCAAATAAAACGACACAAACAGTTCTCTTATTAAAAAAACTTTTAGTAGGAAGATGATATTATGGGTTTGACTGGTATGACAGATAAAAATAATAACATAATAAAAGAATAACTGAATAATTGTTAGTAGAAAACTGAATTTGGTTCAAGTTTCCGTAGATATTTTATGGTGAAAAAATTTGGCATAAGAGGTTTTACATCTCCGAAAGAACAGGGGATTTCCTAAAACGCTGACAGTAACTCTATACAATCTATCTGCAAAGAAATGGGGATTTCCTAAAACGCTGACATGCATTTTTTTGGGTCCAAATCACAATTTTTAGCTCTGTGTCAAGAGGAGAAAGTTTTCGCCATTGTCCTTTAACTCTTAGTAGGAAGATTTCTCCATCCATGTTTGTACAATACCAAAAACAGAGAAAAGATTATCACCTTTTCATAAACTATTAATCTGACATATTTTACTATATACCGCTAGCAAAACAGTAAATTAAGAGGAATTTTTTTTTTTTGGGGTAAGTATGACAACCTGTCAAGTTGTCAACTATAACCAAAATTAAATGTTCAAAAACTATTGTTCGTTTTGTAAAAATATATTTAACAATTCTTATTTTTAACTATTAGTTCGACGACTGGTTATAATAGAGGCCTAGTCAAATAAATTTTACCAAATCCGAATTGGAGTTGGAGAGAAGAGAAATTTGTCCAAATCTCATTTCTGGCTTCTGATATATACAGACATCCCGGATACAAAAATAACTATGATACTTCTTTATTTCTATCAGTTGGTAGGATTAGGGCTGGATAAATTATTTGGGATCCGAGATTCGATTCATGATCCATTCCAATCCGTTCCGAAAATTCGATATCCGGGGTGGGCATATCCAGATCAAGTAATAAAAGTCACGAATTCACAACTTTTGATCTAGATCCAGACAATAAATTTGTTATTCGACGAATACCCGATCCGGTCCGTTTTTATTATTACTTATAATAATATTTATAGTTTCATCAAATCATTTGTTGCCCAATTAATATATGGTTCATACCCGTACATGATTTTAAAAAAAAATTATAAGATCGAGAAAGCCATTATCAAATTTCAAAATCGAAGACATCATTTTCTTTTCCTATTCAAAATCGCATTTTTCCCCCTTCAAACCCTCTTCTTTATTATCTTCACATATTTTTATGTTTCATGTTTGTTTGTTGGATCTCACAGTTTTGTTAAGTGGTGATATCGTCGAATAGCAATTATTTATTTTTTCTTTTGTCTTTCGGTTTTAAGTTTATTTTACTAAATTAAGTGATAATAGTATATATTTTCTGGACTTTCAAAACATCAAAACCAAAACTTAAATATTTATCATATAATGTTTTAAAAAAAATTATTATATGTTAATCAAATTTTAGACCGAATCCAAAAAAATTGTGAGTATATGATATTCGGATATCTGTGGTGTTCGGATCATGTAATTGAAAAATGGATATGACGAATAGATCCGAGTATTTAGGGTATTTGGTTCGTGTCCAGCCCTATATAAGATATGACCTAATTGTATGTAGTTATTTACATAGATAAAGAATGTTATAATTTATTTAAAAGATACATTTTACTTCAATATGGTTTTTAACAGAAACCTTGAACAACCATCTCTTGTTTATGTATAAAATCATGTTCTTTTTAGGACGGGATTAATCAGAGTTGAGATATGGCGTCGGGCCTATTTTTTTGTTTGCTTACAAATCAGATAAAAGTACTATAGTTGTGCGGACATGATCAGTCTCGGACTGTCAGGTTCCCCTGCCCAATTGACATTTAATTCTGCGGTCGCATAGTCGATACTTTTCTAGATGGCTTTTAAAAGTTTTTTTTTTTTGGGTAAACTAGATGGCTTTTAAAAGTTGGCGTGTATATAAATACCTTTTTGGTTTATATTAAGAGATAATATGTTAGTTTTATATTACGAGAAACTTTCCTTCCAAATTCGAGGAAACACGAAAGGAAGCTAAGAGAGGCCGAATAGTCAAAATATATGCTGATTGATATCTAAGTTTGATCGAGCCATTTCATTAACCAATTACTATTGACATGTCTTTCATACTTTTATTATATTGTTCACTGTAATAATTAATTTGCTATGTTGATTTTTTATTTTATTTTGGGTGATGTGTCATCCATAGTATGGCAAAGTTGAACAAGATGTACATGTTAAGTTGTGATCAAAACTATATTTTAGTTCATTTGTTAAGTTTGCTGCGCAATGAGAGATTAAACGAGTCTTGAAGGTTTCTTATATTGGTCCTGATTGTTTTCTGCATTTAGGTTTGCATTTGGTTCTAATCTTCTTCTTTTTTTTGAGAGCAAAACATGGAAATGAAAACACAAAAAACAGTCGAGAACTATATTATATATACGAAAGGTTTCAATGCTGAGTTCATCTTTTGTCTACTTTTGAAATCAACCACTACAAAAAATTCATTTGAATCTAAAGTCTAAAAGTTTTTGAAGTTTAATTTACTTATTTGTTCTACTTAGATAGTCTTTTTTTTTTTTTTGGTCTTTTGTCTTTTGCAGTGTTCTCCTGCTCCACACCAAGAAATATTAGACTAAGATGTTAAAGACACTGTACCTTTCTAATTGTTTTTGTTTTTGTTTTATAAATCGTTCTAGAATTTTTTTTTCTTCGAATGTCTATTCGGTCATGAATGAGTCAGAGTACATGTAGATCTACGTACGTTAGATTTTCTTGCTATTTAAAAATTAAATATTAGTGAACCAAGCATCCAGGAAGTTTCTGAACTACATATGACGGTAGATTCTCTTTTAGAAACTAACTTTGAAACTTGTTGCACGAGAAATACCGTCCTTACCTGTGTCTGTGTGTTTAAATAAATCGTAAGAGATTAGCAAAAAGTCAAAAGTCAAATAGACAATATTTGAAAAATCGCAATTTTTGTTTGTAACTATTTTTTTTTGTTGTTGTTGGAATGCTTTACAAAATAGAGTCATAATTCAAAAAAATTGCGCAATTAATCGGGTCAGATCGAGGAAGATGATCATAGTAAACGGAACCATAGCTCTAGATGGATGCAGTAAGTCTCGGCTGGGACGAAAGAAGAGTTCTGATCAAGTACGATGAGTTTTGCACTTGATCAGAATTCTTCTTTGTTCTATCGATCGATCATTTGTTCTATCTTTCCTTTAATTTAATCATCTAGCTATCACTATTTTTTGCATGATAACTCTTTATTTCACAGAGATAGATGTTTTAAAAATCTATTTCATCGTCCATATATAGATTGATGTATTGTAATTCCAATACAAATTCAGATGATATTTTCAAAGATATATATACTCTTATATAATTATTGCGTTGTTATAATGTTACATTTTTTAAGTATTAATATTAAGTACATCAAAAGGATATGTTTTGTATTTGAAGTACTAAATCCTCAAAGCAGCAAGTTTTTAAATGATAAAACTTGTAATCCTTTAATAATAATTCTATTGCTTTTTAAAAAAAAAAATATGGTCTGTGTAACAGCGAAGGAATTAGGAATTAAGCCAACTATACCAGCATATCGAGATCCTAATCTGAAACCTAATGATCTGCTAACTGGTGTAACATTTGCTTCCGATGGCGCTGGCTTCGATCCATTGACATCCCATTTAGCGGTAATATTCTCCAATTTCATCAAAATAACAATGTTAAATTGTTCTTTAGCCAAAAAACAAAAAAAAAATGTTAAATTGTTGTTATTTAAGGGAACAATATACCATATTCTTTGGATTTTCAGGGAACAATACCATTATCACAACAATTGCAATACTTCAAAGAGTATATAGAGAAATTGAAGGGAATGGTTGGAGAAGAAAAGACAAATCTGATAATTGAGAATAGGTTGTTCACTATTGTATGTGGTAGTAATGATATCACCAACACCTACTTTGGCATTCCCGCTATGCAGCTCAAATACGACGTCGATTCTTTCACGACTCTTTTAGCCGAAAATGCTCGTTCTTTTGTTCAAGTAAGCAATAAGCAACAAATATTTTTTTTTTGATCGACTGTATTGTATTAGTATATAATCATAAATCTATACATAGCTCACCTTATCCATTTGCATTTGATTTTATCCTTGACGTTATATTTGCAGGAACTATATGAACATGGAGCAAGAAGAATACTCGTGTTCGGTGTACCACCTTTAGGATGTATCCCATCACAGAGAACCGTTGCAGGAGGAGTATTAAGAGAATGTGTCGTTAGGTACAATGATGCGTCAAAACTTTACAATGACAAGCTCTCAGCAAATATTGATTTGCTGTCAAGAACTCTACCGGACAAAAATCTAATCTATGTTGACATCTACAATCCTCTTCTTGAGATCATTTTAAAACCTCGAAGCTACGGTAATCAATTTTTTTTTGTTTGGGTTCGACAATCGCAATTTTTGAAACAATTTAACCTTTTTGGAAAACAAGATTAATGCATGTTTGTCGTGGATGCTACAGGATTTCAGGTGGTTGATTTAGGATGTTGTGGAACCGGACTCTTAGAAGTGACTGTGTTTTGCAACAAATTCACAGCTACAATATGTTCCTCAAGATCTGACTATGTGTTTTGGGATAGTTTTCATCCAACTGAAAAGACTTATCGAATCATAGTCGCAAAAGTTTTAGACAAATATCTCAACAAATTCTTTTGATTGATGATCTATCTCTTGTATTTTTAATATCTATTTTTGCTTCAAATAAATTTCCGTTTGGTACCAAACAACATACAATCGCTTCGATATTATTTAAATAAAATTTTTGTACCTCATAATTTTATTTCCATTTCATATTTAGTATATTCAATTTGATTCGTTTTATACTTTTAGCAAACTTCATCTTAGTTGCACCATTTTTGAGTTTTGCATGATTTGATTAGGTTTGATATTCTTATATAATAGAAGTAAAGTACAAATATACCCTTCAGACTTGTGCATATCGAATCGTAAAACGTAAAATGCTTTCAGAAATAGTAGTAACGATGTGTAATGGTTAAAATAGGAGAAACTATTCTTTTTTGGTCAGAATAAGAGAAACTATTCACATGCGATAGTTCATATGCGACAAATCATACATGAACTAATTTGATGTGCCGACTCTTTCACAGTACGGTGTAGTTGACAAAAAAAGAAGTTGGAGAACTATAGACAGACGTGTTTCTATTTTCGGATTAACCATGTAAGATAGAAAGAAAAAAAATGCTAAACGGTGGTCGACAACAACAAAATGGTGAAATTTTTAGTGCATTGATTATAAAGCATTCATTAGTCACCAAAATGTTGAAAATGACTTTAAATGGTAATAACAGTAAAGAAAATCGAGATACTTAGACCAAAAAAGAAAAGAAAATCGAGATAATATAACGTATTAAAAAATAAAAATATTAGAAAGTGGAGCCCGGAAACCCATTTGTGGTTCCCAAAATACATGGGAAATTAACTATTGCGATTTGGCATATTAGACATTTGCACTGTTTACTATAAAGTTTTTGCCTTTTTCTATAACTGAAAAGAAGAAACGTATGTATGTCCATTTCTCAATTTGCTACTACAGATTCAGCTAATTGAACTGAATATTATTATTCCACTTTTTTTTTTTTAATGATTATTGTTCATTCGCTTAGATTTTAATACTAGATCGTCGCCTCAATGATATACAGTAAATATAAGATTTAAACTATATTCTAATTTGGATTATATGCAGAAGAAATCCATTTTTAATACTGAAAGCTGTAAACAATAAATTCGACACAAGAAAATAAAAAATATAAAGGATACATAACATTTAATATAATGTAATATCCAGAGGTGGAGTGAGAGACTGGAAAATTCAAACGCAGTTTTTCTCTCTCCTCCCTCCTCTTGGGCTCGTCTTCTCTCTCGTCACATCAATCCACACTGTTTAGTAGTATCTGTTTTTCAAGCTCAGAGCTGCTTCTGCACTTCTATTGGTCCCTTTCTCTTCCCAAATCCCAAATCTTAAAATCTACCTTACTTCCTCTTCCCTGGTTTTAACCTTTCCCTGATCTGACCCATTTCTCAAGAATCTCTCTCTCTCTCTCTCTTCCTTCTAATTTCTTGGTGATTTAACTTTCACCGATTTCAATTCTCAATTGTTGTGGGTTTGAGGAACACAATACCCCCCTAGCGAGAGAAATCCGCAGCATTTCTGGGGTTTTAGGGTTAGATCTTCTGCTAACGCAAACGTACGTTTTGTTCTTACCCTTAAGGTTTTTGCTCGATTTTGCACGTAAAAAGCCCGCAGCATTTCTGGGTTTTTGCTCCAGTGGCTACATTTTACTGTTAACGTGTCAAAATCTTCGAATTCGGTTGATTCCTCCACAAGGATTTCTGGAATTGACCCACATGGAATGAGCCCATAAGTGAAAGTTGAGGTCTTTGGGCATCCGAAGTAAGCTAATAGGTAAACTGGTTCACGTTTGCTCTGATTTCTTACAAAAATTTAATCAAATTCAAGTTTTTTTTTTTATGTCTACATCATTTGAGTTGTCTTGTCTTCACAGCTCCGTTCTGTATTATCCTGTGGTGTCCACTTCTGAATGTGGATTAAAACTGTCTTAATCTCTATTTACTTCAGCTAAAAGTTGGGCGAATTATTGAGGTTTTTGTCCGGTTTGTTTTTGGTTATCTACTATAGTTCTCGAATCAAGATCCCATTTTGCTGCATCTTGTAAGTTACATTCCAGGAAAGTAATTCAGTGATTGTAATCTGTAGATGGAATAATTAAAAACAATGGAGGTTGTTGAAAGGAAACGATCCAGAGGAGGGTTTTTAAATCTATTTGATTGGCCTGGAAAATCCCGGAAGAAGCTCTTCTCCTCCAGCACCTCGGAACTTTCAGGTGTGTCTGCAGTATTGCCTTTGTAATGCTCACAAATAATTAGAAATGTTTGGTTCAGTTCTTGTGAACTCTCTGTGGCACGTAGAAATGTCTGGTCTAAGACAATGTACTTCTTGTTTAAAAAAAAGGATTTTGATCACGGTTAAAGACAATGCAGTTTGTGTTTTCAAGATTTCTGTTTGTAACATGCTTTTGGTTATTCGGTTCATAGTGCTGTAAATATAAGAAGTCCTTTTCTATCTTGTTTGATTTTTCAATCAGTAATCTCAAGTTCGATCTTCTTCTTGTTTTTTACCAGAAGAATCAAAGCATACAAAACTGAATGCTCAAAACCTCTCGAAGTCGAGGCTTTCTCTCGTGAGTTTTCTCAATACTATTCGCTTGTTCAGTTTTGTTTCGTGCTGGTGTAATCGATGACAGGAAGCAATTTTGTTTGATGTGATCTTTTTTACAGATTGAGGTTGATGAGATTGGCAAGAATTCGAGTTACAACCCAAGAAGTGACTCGAGCTGTTGTGCATCTTCTGTTACCAGTGATGATGGGCAGGGGATAAGAGCCCCGAGTGTGGTTGCGAGGCTCATGGGTTTAGAGTCTCTACCAGTACCAAATGCCCAGGAACCTCGGTTTAATCCCGATCTCGATCCATTCTTCCTCAGACCTTCACGAAACACAAACAAATGGAATGCATATGAGAATCTTGGTCATGTAAATCTCCGTAGTGACTATGATGGAATTTCCTGGGAACATTTGGATTCAAGAACGAATGTTGGCCACAACCGACCGATTGAGCGGTTTCAATCTGAAACATTTCCTCCCAGGTCGGCTAAACCAATTTGTGTTACCAACAATAGACTCTTGTCTCCTATCCGGAGTCCTGGGTTTGTCCCATCCAGGAACCCTATTTATGTAATGGAAGTGGCTTCAAGAATGATTGAACCAAGTCCTAGGATGGTTGCTAGAACACGGTTTTCGCCATCTGATTCTCCTTCATCAGTTCCTATGAGGATTCGAGATTTAAGAGAGAAACTAGAAGCTGCACAGAAAGTGTCAAGCCGCCCAATCTCCAATGATACCTTCAACCTTAAGTACCCAAATGGAAAGCACAACGAGAAGAGAACCTCAGCATCACTCACGACACCGTCCACTAGTAAGTTCATGGGAAAAAGCAGTTCTGATGGTTTGAAGAGTAAAGTGAAGCCACTTTATGTATCTACTCAAGCAAAGACCAACACAACGCCCTTAAGTGTCACCCGAAACTCTGCAAGCCAAAAGGAGAAAGCAGATGCTAAAAGGTGCATAGTCAAAAGCCAGAATGGTCTCAGAGGACCTCTCATTAGCACGGGAAAGAGTGTGCTTAAGCAGAATTACCAGAAACAGAACTGCAGAGACAACCAACCTTTAATGACCTCTGTTTCAAACCAAAAAAGCAGCAAAGTAAATAACAAAGTTGTAAACAAGGTTCCAGGGGAAAGTGGATCGATATCAAAGCAGTCGGGTTTAACAACGGCGTCGGCAGGAAAAAATACTTCTTTATCTTTGTCCCGCAAAAAGACTCTTCCCCGGAGCAAAAAACCTCCAAATGGAATGCAAGAATCTGGAATCTCCAATGATAAACGGATCAAAAGGGGAGAAAATTTGATCAAATGTAACATTACCATTGACGGTGGCTTGAACACAGGCACAGATGATCGGAAAAAGGAAATGGATGTGATTTCGTTCACATTCTCATCCCCCATCAAAGGTTTATCATCTGATTCACTATCTTCCACTCAAGGAATTGATCAAGACACAGACTCTGCAGTTAGTTTCAATATGATTGGCAGCGATTCTTTAAATGTTCTGTTAGAGCAAAAGCTCAGAGAGCTGACTTCTAAGCTTGAGTCTTCAAGCTGTAGCCTGACCCAAGAAGAGTCTTCACGTTCCAGCGCAAAGGATAGGGTGAACGGGATGATTTCATCGTCATCAGAGTATGAAAAGTCGACCCAAAACGGTCTGGATAAAGTTGTATTAGAGAGTGAATCTGTTTCTGACTGCACTTCATTCTATGACAAACAAAAATTCCAGGTTAGTTCCTTCCTGATGCAGCTAAGAGATGAAGTATCCAATCTATATGTAATTTTTTATTGTCTAGATTAGCATTCTATAGTTTTGGTATCTTGGCACTGTTTCTACATGTAAACATCTTTTTCTTTAAGCTTTCTAACTAATTATGCTTTGTGTAATTTCGTTTCTTCTGAAAAAAAAAAGATGATACAAGCAGAAGAGCATGAAGGTAGCAGCATTAGCACCGTGACAGAAGCAGATGATCTTAGAAGCTCCTGCAGCAAGGGTTTCTCAGATTGTAGACAGACCGCAGAATATGGTTCGTTTTCTTAATACTTCACAAGAAAAGTCTTCTTTTTCTTTCTCCCTCGTTTTTAATCTGTGAAAGTTTCGACCGAAGAATCCATAAGATGATGTATCATGAAGTCCACATTTGTTCTGCAAAACTTGAATCTTTAAGATATATGTATCGCGCCAAAAAAACTGTTGGCACTCAATAGGATCTAGGCATTAGATCTAATGGCTTAAAGGAAGCTTGATTGCAGCTAATTTTGCCCTGTCTACTGCTTTGGGCTGTACAGGGATTAAACAGTCCTCATCAGATCAAGAATTCACCTGGGATGCATCAAATGAGCCGCACCAAGCACTAGACGAGTCCGAGCTCTCAGAATCTGTAATAACACTGACTTACTCAGAAGCCGAAGAAAGGCTCGACTGGGAGCTTGAGTACATATCCGAGATCCTCGGTTCTGACCAACTGATGGTGAAAGAATTCGCTCTGGGAATGGCTACTGACATATTACCTGCGAACCTCTTTGACGAAATGGAAGGCCGAGGAGAAGCAACAGCAGCCAAACTCAAGAGAAAAACACTGTTTGATTTTGTCAATAAGTGCTTAACGTTCAAATGCGAGCAGATGTTTATGGGTAGCTGCAGAGGGCTATCGGGGAAAGACGGGATATTGTTTGAACAGAGAGATTGGTTAGCTGAAGAACTGAACAGAGAGATTCAGGGGTTGAAGAAGATGAGAGAGATGATGATGGACGAGCTTGTTGACAAAGAAATGAGCAGTTTCGAAGGGAGCTGGCTTGATTTCGCGAGAGAGACTTATGAGGAAGGCATTGACATTGAGGGAGAGATAGTCTCTACGTTGGTTGATGATTTAGTTAATGATCTTGTCTCGGTGTTCAAAGAAGAACATTGAAGCTAAGGAAAGAGTTAGTTTCTGCTTTGGTTGAGTCTGATCTTCCCTCGGCATTTTAGAAGCTTCTGGTCTGTCTTTCTAGAAGCTTCTCTGACATGAGAATTGAGATGAAGTGAAAAAGTAGCCAATATTGAGGAGCATTCTCTCACAATGTAATTCAGGAGCATTCGTTTTTTTAATCTTTTCTACAGTTTTTTTTGTTTGTTTTGACTACATGGGTAATCTTTTTATCGAATGAAATGCAAATAATATGATAATTGTCCTTCATTCAGATGAAAGTCTTATTATGAACGAGTCTGGCTTTTCCTCCTACAAAAGGAGTTGCGTAAAGGATACGGGAAAAATGGCACTAAGTTCTCGTTCGGAACAACAAAACGAGGAGACGTTCGTGTCTTTTATTGGAAACGGCATGGAGTGTTATTGTGTTTCCTCTCTCTCCTTTTGTTCGACCAATGGCTTCTAGCAACAGTGCAAGTCATACGCTAATTTTTTGTTTTTCTTGTTCAACTAGTCATACGCTAATATGTTGATGAAATGACAAGCAGAAAATGAAAAACAATTTTATTTTGATGTTTCAAGATTTTGCTTTGGTGATACCAAAGAAATCCAACCACATAAATAAACTACACTAATCATAAAAAAAATTGTTACAGAATAACTTTCGTCTTCAAGGAAAGAAAAACAAAGAAATAATCAAGAATGGTTTTCTTGTTTACATGGAGACAACAACAGAGGAAGAATGTCAAAGTGACTTCTGTGTTTTCTCAGTCTTGTTGTTTGTCATACCCAAAGGCAAGCTCGAAGATCTTTCCATAGTCATCCACAAAGTGAACATCAAGCCCTTCTTTCACATTCTCCGCCAGCTCTTCAAAGTCTCTCCGGTTTGCCTCCGGAAATATTATAGTCTTCACCTGACTCCGCCTCGCCGCTATAGTTTTCTCCTTCACCTGGAATATTTTGTGTAAGAAACTTGCAGCAAATTCTGTAAAATGTCAACAACAAAAAAAAAAAGCTTTACTAGAGTGGGAGAAGTCCGGAGTTACTAACTTACCCCACCAATAGGAAGAATTCTACCGGTTAAAGTGACTTCTCCAGTCATTGCAAGATCTTTTTTAACAGGCTTCTTCATGACAAGTGATAGCAATGATGTGATCATGGTGCAGCCTGCACTTGGACCGTCCTTGGGTGTGGCTCCTGCAGGAACATGGAGATGAAGCTTGGAGTTTGCAAAGAACTGATTCTCTGGTTCTCTCTCTAGCATGATCTTTCTGGCGACTGTGTGAGCAATCTGTGCGCTTTCTTTCATCACATCGCCGAGCTGACCTGTTATATTCAGGCCTCCTTTACCTTCCCCTTCCTCCACAACAGTTGTCTCTATGTACAAAGTTGAACCACCCATTGATGTCCAAGCTAGACCCATCACAACTCCTACCGGTGTGGGCTCATAGATCTTTTCCGCATGGAAAACAGGTTTGCCTACATAATCTGCAAGGTTTGATTCATCAATCATAACCTTTTCGACCGCTATCTTCTCGGTTTGAGTCTCTTCCTTTGGTTCGACAATATGGTTCTCTGGGGATTCCACGTCGATCTTGGCCACAATTTCAGCTTCTTCGGGATCAATTGCAACTGCAGGCTCTTCTGGGACTACTCCTTCGCGCACTAATTTAAGAGCAATCTACAAAAGAAAAGTAAATGATGTTAAATTTTCCGGGCTTGAGGAAATAAATAAAGAGTCTTTTGGGAAAACTTACCTTACGGTAAATCTTCTCGATCTGTTTCTGGAGATTCCTAACACCAGCTTCTCTGCAGTAATTTTCTATCAAGGAAAGAAGAGCTGCATCACTCACATCAACCTGAAAATAGTACAAAAAGATTGAGCAAATCCCAGAAGAAAGTATGTGATTCCGTGACAATTACTTTTTTGTTCTCCCCAAAATTAAAACCGGAGACAATTGGAGAATAGGATGAGATTGAGACCTGTTCAGGCTTGATGCCACAATCTCCACGTGCGGTTTTTTCCAAATAGTCTCTTGCGATGTGAACTTTCTCATCGGTGATATAGCCAGCAATACTAATCACCTCCATTCTGTCTAGCAGAGGATTTGGAATCATATCTATCACATTTGCCGTGCACACAAATAAAACCTGTAGAGAAATGGATCAGCAATTAGATTTGATTTAAACAGCCTAGAGTCGCACGAAACAAAATGGTATCCATATCCATTGATTGGTGGATCAGAACATCACGAAGAAAAGAAAGAAAAATTTGGTCACTGATCACATAAATTACCTTTGATAGGTCAATAGTAACGTCGAGATAGTGGTCCAAAAAATTTGCATTTTGCTCTGGATCCAGAAGCTCCAACAAAGCACTGGCTGGGTCACCAGCATGGCCTCTCCCGAGCTGCCGAGGAACAATAAAAGAATTTTATTGCAGAGAAATTTAACTTCGTTAACTACTGGTTGTACAGTTTTGTATTGATGAATAAAAGAAGCTAACATATGATGACTACAAACTTCAAGAAGCTAATCCCAATACTAACAAGGTATTACCTTATCAATCTCATCGATTAGAACAAGGGGATTTGCTGTCCCCACGCTCTTGAGACATTGCACCATCTTTCCTGGCATGGCGCCAACATATGTACGACGATGCCCCTAAACATGTTATTACAAGAATCGTTTATTGTTTATTGGAAAGAATTCTGTCGTAAATGTTTGACTAAGATTTGCAAGAAAAAAAAGTAAACGCGTTATACCTTGATCTCAGCGACATCTGCTAATCCTCCAACAGAGAACCGGAAAAACTTGCGATTAAGAGCACGTGCAATAGAACGACCAATACTAGTTTTACCTACTCCAGGAGGTCCCGAGAGGCAGATGATTTTCCCTGGTGACACATTTACTCAAATTTCAGCAACGGAGCTTATAACACCAGGACAGGTTCTTTTTCATCATTCAAGATCAAATCAGAAACTACTGTGTAAGTATCATACCTTGTGAAGTGCCTCTAAGTCTTCCGACCGCAATAAATTCTAGTATTCTTTCCTTTACGTCAGATAAGCCAAAGTGATCCTCGTCAAGAATTTGTTGTGCCCGCACAACATCAAAATTTTCATCGCTGCAAATTTAATAAAATAGATTCCTCAATCAGCGAACACAAAGCAAATACAAATGGTGCCATGAGATGAGCATGGATCCTCATCCCTCTCTATATCAGTCTCTCATACCAAAAGACCTACTGCTTTACTTAAACATATACAAAATATAAAGTAAAGCAAGAGTAGAAAACCTGTAATTTCCCCAAGGCAATATAGTCAACCAATCAAGGTAGTTACGGGTCACATTAAACTCGCTTGAACTCGCCTCTAACAGCTGCAGTTTTGTAAATTCTTCTTCTATGACTTGTAATACATGCGGTGGAATTTTTTCCTTGTTAGGCTCAATCCTTTCCTTAAACTTTGCTGCAGTAAAGAACAGACTGTAAGTTGCAGATTTCTTACAATTAACATTGCTCGGCTCTCCAAACAGATACCAAGACACTGACGCCTCATGAATGCATGGTGATCAATTAGGCAGTGAATTATAAATCTCTTTTGTGGATATAAGATGAGTACATAGAATTGAAGATACTCTAAGTTAGTACTGACCAGAAAGTGCAGATTTGTCATCTGTCTCCACACCAAGCTCCTGCATTGGATTACTTAAATGAATCAACCAAATATGCTATATACCACACAGTCTTGGTATGTGGACGAAAATAGCAAGCATAATTTGTGAGACGGGCTGAAAGATACCTTCTTTATAGCCTTGAGCTGCTCATTTAGCAAGTAACGGCGTTGCTCACCGCTAATTTTTTCTTCAATTGCTTTTGCTATAGATTCCTATTAAAGGCTCAAAAGATAAGGATCTTATCTCATTCAAAGAGTTACCGGCTAAGTAGCCCCTTAGTTGGAAAGACAGGAATGTAAGGGAATGAAGTACCTGAATCTTGCTAATTTCCATTTCTTTTTTCATCAATTCCAGCGTTAACCGTAGGCGTTTGTGAATCTGGGTCGATAAAAACAGAGATGAGAGATTGACCAAGCCTGGAATAAAATGCAAATTACAATAATAGTGACACTACTTACATCGAGTTCTTCAAGAACTTCTTGAGCTTGATGCCTATTTGCACCACATATTGCCGCTCCAAAATCGGCTAATCGTGGATAAGTGAAATCACCTATATGCTACACAAGTTTGAAAGACATCTACTAAGATACTTGTCTCCTGAGACTTTTTAACCTGCACAGGTGAAAATTATGAAGAGAACATGCCTGGGTATATGTTTGAACGTGATCTCTCCATAGTGAACTTGTCTTTAGGACATCCCTAAGCGTTGAAATAACTTCAAAGGATGTTGCCTTGATGACATCATCATCCATGTCAAACGGCTTATCCTGGAGAGAGAGCAAGAAATAAAGTTCCTGACTTCAGACTTTCAAAAAAAAAAAAAAGGATTACAATACAAGGAAAAGCATAGAAACAGAAATGTACCTTAATATGATCGACTTTGACAGTAAGTGGTTCTTCACTCACCTGTATAAAGGACATAAATTTCCCCCTTAAAGAAAAGTGACTTGATAAACCAAAGAACACATGTTAAGGTGTAGTCGCCAAGCTTTTAAACTATAAAAATCTTTCAAAACAGAAGATTCTACAAACTATGAACCCTGTTAGTCTACCGACTTACCATCTCTGTTATGCGAAGCCGCCTGTGACCAACGAGGATAACTTGGTCCCCTTGGATACTTGAAATCTGAAAAATCAGTACGGAAATCGTAATGCTAGTCATGTCTTTTGATTTGATCACAGGGACACTAAACAGACGCTAAAAACAGTAGCAGCAACACAGTACCTGAGCAAGTGTGCCAACTTCATGAAGCCGGTTGAGCAAATTTTTCCCTTTTAGCTCATTTATGTTTTTCTCTATGTCCGTGCTTGAAGATGAATCAGTTGACGGGTCATCCTTCAGAAGGAAAGCTCCTGCATATGGAGCTTGTCGTCTTCTGCTCTCTTGTAAGGCTGCAAGTACTTTAGGATCCTGCACACAGGAAAAAGCACATGCTATGCTAGTCAGAGACGCAAAGTCTGACATTTCCCAAACTAAAGATCATGTTATCATTATGGTTGGACATAAGCAGTTTTAGCTAATTTGTCCAAATTCATCAATGACCCATGCAGGAAAGATTACAATACAAGAAACAATGTGATAGTAAATCAAAATTTGTGCATCAATTGAGGCTAAAATTTACTATATGTAGATATACAACCAGCAGATATTTCAAAGAATATGTAGTTTCTACTTTGATAACTCGGTTTTCTCCAGTTTTGCTTGTAGCTAGGTAATCAATGATAAAAGAATATATCGGCTATAGTTCTAAGGCTAGATACAGTTCAATTTAGACAGAATTCAATGAGATTTTGAGGGCTAAACAAGGGCAAGTAATTTTGGAGAATATTTAAAGGCCAGAAAAGGATGAATTGACATACCTTGACATAGATTGGCATGTAAAAACCAGGAAAAAGAGGCCTATGCGGCACCGGCAATGCTAGAACCTGCAATTAAACAACGGAAAGAACCATCAAGAGATGAAACGGCAATGAACCAAATGTATAATGCTCACAAAAGCCAATAGTTTTGCTTGACTGGTAACTAGAAACCACCAAATACATATTCAAAAATGCTATAAGAAATACAAAACCACAATGGAACAGCGTACAAGTGCACACGCTTCAAATTTCTCCCCCCAATAGAATAAAGATGAAAAGCATCTCATAAGCAACATGCACTCAAGTCATTACAAACACACATTCTAGAACACTGAATATTAACTGGATTTTACAACTTTCGGATCATTTCAACAAGAATGAGATTTGCAGCCTAAACAGTTGAATTGCCAACGATCCAATAAAGCATATACAAATTTCAATAGACCCTATATTGTGGATACTACAGAGAGCCATAACCTTATGCATTTCCCAGGGAACATAAACAAAAATTGAGCTTGAATACAAACCGTTAAACAATCTTCGGGTCTAGGGTTAGTGGGCACAATCGCTGATGAAGATTTGGAGTCAGACCCTTCGGAATCGGACTCGGCTGCCTTGGCCTCGGCCTCAGCCGCCGCCTCTGAGTCGGACGCGGCATCGGTGGGCTCGGAGCAGAAGAAAGCACGGTGACCCAACGAAGCAGATCGTCGATTCAACCCAGTGAGCTGACTCAGAGCTTTGAACAACGGAGAATCCACTGAGCGAGACCCGACCCGAATTGCCGGAGTCAAATGGTGGGCTCGGGAAGCGGTGGAAGAGAAGAGCTTCAACATGGTGGGGGAGAAAGATCTGGGGCAACAATTTCTGAAATTAAGGTTATTTACGCCTCCTTGACTTTTACCATTGGAAAATTCTGGAGAAAGTGAAGAAGCCTGTAGGCGAAGATGAGTGTCAAAGCCCTTCATAAACCCCGACGAAGCAAAACCCCAAATTTAAAGGAGAGAAGAGTAACAACCATTTTGCCCCACAGCGAAACGACATCGTTTCCGGTCGGTCTCGTTCACCGTCATTAGCAAAAGATTCGGCCTTTAAAGTGGTGATCTTTACCCATACTCTGCTGAGCCCAAACATCTGAGTTTTCTCGCTCCTTCTACGCCCTGCCTTCGTCCTCCTCCGTCTGGTTCGACTCAGCAAAAAGGAAAGGGAAACCATGATGAACCGGAAGCTAGTTCCCGTGAATGGAAAGTCGCAAAGGAAGAAGAAGCCGCATATGAATCTTTCTCTGTTCAAGAGAGATATCGATGAACTCATAGACGAGTTTGTGGAGGGTGATTTGACAACGTTTGCTGATATGAAGAGGGTGTGGCTATCCCGAAAGTTTTCTTATATATATGAAGCCATTGCTAACACCAACTTAGCCTTTCTCATGAGTCACTCTATGCTCGTACCATCGGTCACATGGTTAGTATTGGAGATTCCTTTTCAAGAAGACTTGGAGGTCTTTACTGTCTCTATTGCCTTCATGAGATCCAACCTTTTAAACCCAAGTTCAGCATTTATATCTCACTTCAAGAGCTTGGGAAATTTAGGGATCTTATAGTTGAGGCAAAAAATAAAGGTGTAGAGATAGCTAATGCTGTGGCAAAACAAATGCTTGATAAAGACGCGTTTGTTATATTTGGAGCTGTGGAAGTTAGTGAAGCGTCTGCAACCGAGAAACGGGCATTTGATCAATCAACAGAGCTACAGAATGCACTTGTGCGCTGTGCCTATGAAAGATTAATCTCTGATACCGAGATTGAGCAATTTATCCATTTGGATATGGGTAATGAGGTTGATATGAGTTCCCTACATAAAATGTCTATAGAATATGCTGAAGCCAAGAAGCGCGCAATCAAATGTGCAGGAGAAATTGTGGAGATTGAGGACGTAAAGCACATATCGGAAGAGAAAGAATTAATGGGAGAGAGAATGGAGAAATTGAAAGAGGAATGGGATTCGCATAAACTTTCATTTTATGAACAAACCAAGCTTGATTCTCTTGCTATGACCCGAAAACTTCTGAAAGATGTTCAACGTGTTGAAGATGATGGGTTTGATGAGCTTGACCGCTTACTTTCTGAGAGCTGATTTAACCATTGCAATCAAGAGAGCAAGGTGTTGATTAAAAGAATATAGTTTTCTTGTGAACTCAGTAACTAACAATGGGATTGGAGATGTTAGTTAGGGTCTGCAATTTCTCTTTATTCTCTCCAACGGTTCCAAGGATGATGTTTTTCTTACTAATTGAAAATAAAGTGGTGATCTTTATGATGGATAATTGGATATAGTCTGATGATTGATTAAACTTCAAATTTTTCGTTGAAGCCTTAAAAGATTCCGGATTGAAGAGCCTTTGACACAAGAAAGCAAATGGTTCTCTACCACTACAGATCATAACAACAACAACAACAGAGATTCTTGCCCTAACGAAACAAGCACTACTACTGATTACTGATTCTAGATCACTACAAGCTGTGTCTGTCTTTAAACTGAGAAGAGCATCGTGCTTGGCCTAGATAGTTAGCTCTACAAACCCAATAACAACAATAAGATTACACTACACACACAAAATACTGCTTTTACTACAAGGACTTAATATCATCAAGTTAACTGTATCATCTACCGGCTCCTGCTGCTTTGAGGAAATTGTCAAAGGGGCTAGCTGGAGGCAGCCTCATCATAGACCACGAATCCTGCAACACACCAGATTCTCTCCCATAGATGTTCCCATCTTCTGTTACCTGTAACATCGCGTAAGCCTCATATGATAAAGTTTCAAACTTTCTCTTGACCAGCCTATATGGTATCATAAAGTCAAGACCTTTCTCACTATTATTGAGGACGAGAGCAGATTAACAGTTTTCAGATCTTATCTGTATATTGTAGCAAGAGAGAAGTAGGTTTTTGGTATGCAAAATTAACATTTGACCTCAAACTCTTACTGCTTTGAAAGTAAAAAGTACCAGACTCAGCTGTTGTGTACCTTCTCAAGTGCAGATGATTCCTCCAGTGAATTTCTGTAGAGCCCATTCATCTGGCGATTCTCGGTGGCCAACCACCTTGAGAGCTTCTGTCTCGTCCCAGTCCCAAAGGTTTCACAGCGGTTGGTCATTGTGTCATAAGGGAGCGGAGAAGTAGAGACAGATGACACAACCACTTGACCAGCCACCTCAAGCGCCTAGACAACAAAATATGAACCAATCATAAATCTACATTGGTGAAGACACAAATCTACATTGACCAGTTTCTTATTTATGTTGAATGCGGTCTGCGCTTACCGATTCCATAAGCTGGCCAATGCTGATAACTTGAGGATTAGATGGTGAAGGGGACCCTCTTGGGTGAAAACGTACAGAGAGTTCACTTGTCACTTCGTCCTCAACCATTGAACCTGCAGGTATGTCCTGTAATAAAGGAAACACAAGCATATAGAGTTCTAATTATTATCAAAATTCAAAAGAAAAAACAAGTCTGGGTCTTGAGAGAATAGTTTACCTCATCGAAGGACAGCGATTCCTTAGAGATACTTTGGTTTGGCTCAACGATAGGCCGTGATCCAAACATAAAAGCATCATCAGGTGTGAAGGGCTCAGAGAGTTGCATCTGCACATCAGCTTCCTCAAGCTTAACAAGAGAATATATAAAGTTAAATTAGCACAAGAAACACCAAGTTTATACTCTCTTTTTTTGGTGTCTAAAGCCATTGATCATTTAAATCTTGGACAATTACACGTAAGAGAATCAAACTCCGGGCCTTTATAGCTAATGTTCACTAAGAAACAAATAAAATAAAAGTTTTACCTTTGAAATCTTAGACAGATTTTTTGCCACAATATCGGTTATGATAGTGTTGGACAGTTCTACTTTGCTTCGCATCTCAAACAGCAACGAAGTAGCCATCTGGCCATCGCCGGAGGATCCAAAATCTTTCATATTTGCATGTGGTCTTACGTGAAGTTGTAAGTCATCGCCAATGAACAGATAAGGATCTACCTGAAAAATTTGAGCACATAATCAAGTTATACACAACTTCCATGGATAATTAAAATAACACACTGAGAACTCACATCACCAGGAAGTTGAGCCTTCAGCATTTCGCAAATATGAGGAATTTGATATATTTTGGCAGCGAACATCAGCGTACTTGTGGATAAAGCAAGGATCAACCGCTTGCAAACCGTGGGTAATGTGCCTGGCGATGAGGAAAGTTTCATTACACATAAGCAATTTCCAGAACTTTGATCAGATTAAGAGAGTATCATCAATCAGTACCGTTATTAAGGTCCAAAGAAAGATTCCTCAGTGAGAAGAGAAGCTGGAAGGCTCGAACAACAAGCCCGTCATCAGGATTCTGCAATTAAAATGATCATGAAATGCTCAAGTATAGCATCATGAAAGTGAAGACTTTTCCTCCATGAAAGCGAAACATTAAGAGAGCCAGAGAAGAGGAAAAGTTTATATATTGACCTTCAGTCGCAAGGAAAGAAGCACCAAACTGAAAGAATGAGCAATAGCTTCAATGTTTGAAGGTAAAATATCGGGAAGAGTCGATTGTGTCCAAAATGCAGATAACATTTGCCCGATTTGATCTTCGGTAAACTTCATCATTGATGGTAACTGCATCACCAGATAGTATCAGACGATTGCATAAACATGTGATGGTCCATTAGCACATAACATCAAATTGTAAGCAAAGAAAAATGTTACCATATCAGCTAGATTGATAAACCCAGCAGCCTTATCAATTATGGAATTCAACTTGTGAAAGTTTGGGGAAGATTTGTAGTTCTTAAGATCATCGTGAGTATTATTATAACCATTCTTCTCAATCTTGACGCCATCCTTCTCCTTCCTGAGCTTGTCTAATCGAGCAGCGATAGATGTGAACGCAGAGGTTGTACCGTTCCTCAAATTCCTGGATTCATTAAGATAACCAGAAGCTCTCACTGATGCAAGTCCAGCCTGAGATTGGCCAGAACTTGGCAAGAGAATTACAGAGAATATTTCATGCGCTCCTACACGGGTTTCCACATTTGGATGCAGCATTGCTTTTAGAAGCGCATCAAGAAGTGTGTCTGGGAAAACCTGTATGAAAATAAAAAGGATTAAATGAACTGTAAGGAAAATGTTAAACACTGAGAAGAAACACAAAGCTATAGTTAACCTGTTGTGAACGCATAGATGGCGATACTGCTGAAGACATTGCATGAGCGAGAATCAACAGTGATCCAACCGCTGCACGTGAAACAACTCCTGAAGAAGGAAGCCCCTCGACTGAAACAGCCATCATATCGAACAATGGCTGTGTATTTCCAATTCCCTTGGCTATCTCCCGCAGACAATCTTCAATAGAGTTTTGAAGCATCACGTTCAAGTTGAGTTCCTCATCTCCAGTTGATCTAGCTGTCGCCTGAAAGCTTTTCCTCAGATGCCGGCACAAGTCATTAACAAAACTTATGTCCCTAAGATACGAGTTGGTCCTGATCAGCTTTGCTAGACAACCAGCAACTTGTATGATATAAGCCTTGAGTTCAGGATCATTGGCAACATGCTTATTGTCAAGATGGCGTACAACAGTCGATAACACCAACTGCTGACTCCCTAATACATTAAGAAACATAACTGTTAGTACATATACATGTCTAGACAAAAACCTATGTTCTAACAGAACTAACAGAAGAGACGAGAAACGAAGAAGATACCAGAGGTTTCCATCAAGTATGTTGCATCAGACAGAACAATCATGGCCAGCCCGTTTGGGGGAGTCCATTGGCGTCTAGAATTAAAATAGCTGAACATAGGATCCAAGATTTGCCGCAGAGTTGTGCTTTCTTTAGCCAGATCAACCATCCTCTGGAGACAAATCTTTGCCCAAACTTTGGGCATCTCAGTCTCTTCTCTAAATCAATAAAACAAGTAAGTAAATTCGAAGAGAATGAGGGAGCTGACAAACAGAAAAAACAAATGACAGCAAAGATTAGAGGATAAAGTCAGTTACTTAGTCAGTAGAGTTGGATCTTTTCTTGCAGTTCTCGGTCTGACAATCATGTAGCTAGGGCTATTACAACCGCTGACTGCTGTTCCTCGGCCTTCACATCTGATAACTTCATTTACCCAGTTACAGTTTTGCTCTTCTCTGTCTTCATTGGTCTGAACGATCATGTCTGCCTCGTAATTATCAAGAATGGTGTGTACAATCTCATCAACAGCAGCAAAGATATGTGAAAACTCTCCCATAAACCACACCTGACGAAGTAAGAAGCATGAGAATCGCTGGTTAAAAGCAGACAGAAACTTTTGGGGAGTGAGATTGACTGAATTTGGAAGATAAAAGAACCAGTTTTAGTACCATCGCTGAAAGGCATTGCAGGCCAGATGCTCTCAGACACCGCTTTTGATGTTCGTCACCTTCTTCACGAGCCAATGAGCATACTTTGTGCGCAAATTTTTCAATGTTATGCGTGTAAGTTCCATCAACCTGTTCATACAAAATTAAGAGTGAGATATTTCACACATGGACTGCATATGTGGAGAAGCCATTAACTTGATCAGTTATTAAATCTGTCAAAGTCCCCAGCTTAGATTTGCATACAAAGGGATAAAACATAGATACTAGAAAACGAAACTTTCTTCTTCCTTTAATTTTCTTCAATAACATTTTACCTGACTGTAAATGAACCTCGTCAATGTTTGGCATCCAAGAATGGTCGGTGTGTCCTGCTTTGAATTTTCAAGTAGTTCTGTAACCACATTCAGCAAACTTGTAGCAAAATACGCCCTTAAATAAGAGAAAAAAAAACACACAGGTGTTAGTGAAAAGTTAAGAATGATCAAAGGCTGCAATAGATGTTGCTATCACTTTGCATTGCTAATTTTCCTCTCTCAACTCTGCCGGATCATAGAAAGCTTACATCTGATCCTTGCAATGGCAAAGCATTTTGTTGTAGGCCTCGGTGACAATATTGATAAACTTCATCTGTTCAGATCGAAGATCCTTGTAACACCTCTCTTCAAGAAACTTAGCAATCTGTGACAGCAACAAAACACAATATGCTGAACTGACACACAAGACCCCTCCCCACCAATAAACTAGTAAGATTCAAAGACAAAAACTATACCTTGGGGATACGGATTGGGTTTTTCGCAGCATACTCACACAATTTAACAATCTTTCTCTCATTTGGTGCACCATCCTACAGAGAAAAAAAATCATCAAAGTAGGTTGAAAATATAGCCAGACACGAATTTACATTGAAAATATGCTCAGAAGCAAAGATTACACCAACCAATTTACAAGTGAAAAGTGGAAAATTTAACGAATTAGCTTCAAGGAGACACTTACAGGGGATTTGGGGAAGATCTCGCCAAGCAATTTCTTGTAACGTTTGACGGGCTGTCGAGATCTCGACCTGAGAGCAGGACAGCAAACGCACATACTCTCGCACGCTGGGAAAACATTCCTCGAGATAAACCCCATTTCTTCTGCAAACACTCAGAAGAAGAAACTGGTAAACCCTAGAGGACACAAAGTTGCTAAACCAAGGCAAACAAGAACTGCCCAGGAAAAAAAGAAATATTTGTTAGAATAAAAAATCATACTTTCTGGACTGATAAACTAGGAAGCAGACCTCATTGCAGAAACCCATCATACTTCGGAAATTCAAAAGATAAGTTGTCGAGGTTCAAACATCAAAACCTAAGGAATGTGAAGATAATGGAAGGCAAGAACAAAACTGGGTATGAATCAGAGAAGGACAATACGTCTAGAGACGGAGGAACAAGATCAAACACAAATGTGCATACCGATTTTAAAAACAAACCCTAACCAGATTTCAGCTTATTTCCAAAGAATACCGAGTAAACAGAACAAGAAAATCTCGAGAAATCACGAAAGAAACAAAAAAAGATAAGAGATTTGAAGACGCATACAGAGCTCCCGGGGACGGATCTGGAGAGAGGCGAAGTGAAACTGGAAGATGCTTTGATTAATCTAGAAAAAGAGAGAGAGAGAGGGGGAAAAGGCGCGTGGATATGGATACAAACTGCAATTAGAGAGAGAGAGAGAGCACGTGAGATGTCACAAATTTTAATGTTTTTTTCTTTTTCACTAGGAAAAGCAGAACTAGTCCTGTCTTGTGTCAGAAGCTCCATTGATTAAATCCAGAAACAAACCAATTTGGTTTTGTTGACAACCAAAATTCGAACAATTTTGGTTTTTCGAAAATTGCCCCACAGTTATTCAATTCTCGTAGAATCGTCAAATAATTGTAACTGCGTTCAAGTGCCCCCTGACGTGTCTCGTTACTAGACTTCGTTGGTATTACTCTATGATGTTTTATGTCAAAATAATTCAATTATCAGAAATTCCCAACGGCTAGATTAATAGGAGAATATGGAAATATCGATCGGATCATTTAATGAACAGATTATATACTCCCAAAAAAAGGAAATTAAAACCACACTCCAATTTCTATATATACACACAACCCTAAACCTTCATCGTGTTCACTATATATTATTTTACTCACGCGCTAATCCATCCTCACCAATTCTCTTGTTCCTCGACAATGGATTCTTCTTCTTCTTCGACAAAGACAAAAACCAAATTGTCTGTGAGAAATCAAACCCGTTTCAAGAAATCATCCTTCTCTACCACTATTCCCGCTTCAAAAAAGATCACTAATATTTCTATGAGAGAACAGACCATGCTCAACAAAGCCTACGAGCTCTCAACTCTATGCGACATCCAACTCTGCGTCCTCTATTACGGTCGTGACGGCGAACTCATCAAGACATGGCCCGAGGATCAATCCAAGGTCAGAGACATGGCCGAGAGGTTTAGCAAACTTAGCGACAAAGAAAAACGCAAGAAAAGCGCCAACCTTTCTCAATTTCTAAACAAGAAGATCAACGACGAGAAGAAGAGATCTCTCGATATAAACGACAACAAATTCTCAGAGAAAGTGTTAGAGATGGAGCACACGTTGGAGAGTCGTTTACGGATATTCCAAGAGAAGCTTCGACTTCTTCAGACCGAGCCAGATCAGAGCCTTGCGGTCTTATCCGACTGTGGTGCATCAAGGACCGAACAAAATCACAACTTTACGGATTCATCTGGCTTCTTCTCAGCGGATCTATCTCCTTCACTTATATTCAATGATCCATTGATGATGAATTTATCAACTTCGCTGACTGACGATCAGAGCCTTGTGGCTAATTCATCCGGCTTCACAACACACTTATCTCCGTCGCTAATTGACGATCCTCATCATCAACAATGGACAGAAGAATCATTAACGAATCATCATCTCAGTGGTGTTTACTCTGGCTGCTTCGCAACTGATCCATTAATGAATCATCGTCAGAGCAAGTTTTCAATCTATCTCTATAACCATGACAACGGCAGCTTCTCTCAACTGGCTGACCAAGCGATGGCTCGTTATAACAATCTGGATTTACTTGGGCCACAAGGAATTGGTCTAAGAAGCTGCAGCAACAACATGGTGATTCCTCCTCAGATGCAGACACAAAACCCACTTCTCCACTACGATCAGTTCGCGGGGTGGAATCAGACGCCATCTTTTGGAGTCCAATGATGTTACCTTCAAGATCTGATCTTTTGACTAGGTTAGCATTTTATATGTATTTCTATTTGCCATTGTTCTCAACCTGGAATTTGTTATTTGTCTGTATTCCCTCATCAGCAAAAATGTTAAAATCACCTGGAACCTGAACACGCTTGCTTCTCTACCTTTTTTTATTTTTTTTCCATATTTCTTAAATTTAAGCTTAAATTTATGGACTTGTCAGATAGTGGGGATATGATAACAAAATAAAATTGCTCGAAGAAATCAGAATGACGAAACTTTAATATGGTTTAATGATAACGATAAGTAAACACTTAAATCTGGGCTGACACTAATTTGCCAAAAAACAAACAGTTTGTATCAGAACAATATCAGACATGAATTTTACGAGTCGGATTTTATTGATAATCGGCAGTCTTGGTCTTGAATTCTTCCAGCAAATCATCGATGCTCTTCACTGAGTGGGCTGCACTGTCTCTCAGCCGAACACTCACCTGAAAACGTTGAGTCCAACAAAACAAATGGTCTTGAAATGTTCAGACAAAACAAATTAACTATGCACGAGACATTCTAAATAAGGAATAGGCCAATCACTAACCTGTCCTGTCTTAGCCTCAGTTTCACCCACTACCAGTATGTAGTTGTACTGCGCAAGCTGAGCTTCTCGCACCTACACACACCACAAACGTCACTCAACTCAATATTACGAATCACCAGCCAACCACAGAACAAAACTTGAACATGAACCCCCAAAATTGTTACCTTTTTATCGATCTTTCTGTCTGTTATGTCCGCATCAACATAGTACCCAGCCTCATGAATTTGTTTTTCCACCTGTTTAAATGTATGTGATAAAAGAAAAGCAAATAAGTTGATAAGAATTACAGTTGCTCACTAAAGAGTCCAGCCACGAATGTAACCTGTAGTGCATATTCCTCAGATTTCTTTGATATAGGGCACACTATGGCCTGGCGCGGACTAAGCCAGAAGGGCCATTTTCCTTTGTAATGCTCCAACAATATGGCAAACATACGTTCCACCGATCCCAACACAGCTCTATGTATCATTACAGGTCTCTGCCTCTTCGCTTCGTCGTCAGCTGAGTATTCCAATTTGAAGCGATCCGGAAGTTGAAAATCAAGCTGATATGAGGCGACAAGAAACATACAATCAACTCCTGCACTGACTATGCATTATGCAAGGAAAAAAAAGGAAACAAAGAAAGCTAAAAAGAGTTTGGGAGCATAACCTGTAAAGTAGCACACTGGAATTTCCTATTCATTGCATCAGAAACTGTGATGTCTATCTTTGGGCCATAAAATGCCCCATCTCCTTCGTTCAGCTGCCATTCTTTCCCAAAAGCATTTAGGGCTACTCTGAGATCATTTTCAGCTTTATCCCATGTTTCCAAATCTCCAAGGTACTTTTCTGGCCTCTGAAATTTTTAAATTAACATGAAAATAATGGGCCATAGGAACATATCACGCAAAGTCTATAATATTTTGTAGATACACTGGTGAAGAATCTTCATATATGGTACCGTTGAAAGCTTTAGCTCATAGGTAAACCCAAAAATTGTGTACGCATAGTCAATGAACTCCAGCACAGCCTTCACTTCATCCGTAACCTGCAAACAGATAACATTAACAAAAAAAAGTGGGAGGAAAAGGAGCTCCAACATTGCCAGACATGAGTATATCAAAAACCTGATCCTCTGTACAGAATATGTGTGCATCATCCTGAAATAAGTATACAATCATTACATTAAGTAACAAATATGCAACATGATACGGGAAAAATGATAAAGAAGAAAAGTAAACAAGGATATCAAATATACCTGCTGGAACCGTCGGACACGAGTCAACCCACTAAGTGCTCCACTTGCCTCATTGCGGTGTAACACTCCAAAGTCAGCCAGTCTAATAGGTAACTCTACAGACCATATAAGCCGTAAAAACATGGTGTCAGCAAAGATAAACATTATCCATATTGTCCTTGACGATAGGTTACAAAGCACAAATTAAACTTTGGAACAAAGGCTCCTGTCATAGAAAAAATCAGCACCGAGTAATTCACTAGAGTTTTGATACTCTGTTATCTAGTGAACCTTAATTTCTACTACTAATATCATTCCTAGATCTGTTTTTGATGATATTAAACTGCGCTACAGGAACAGAGTCGCACCTCTGTATGAGCGAACCCTGTGTTGGAACATCAAGCAGTGACCAGGGCAATTCATAGGTTTGAGCCCGAACTCTTGCTTCTCAATCTGCATAAGGAACATTCGAAAAAAGTTATTCACACGTTGTATATAACTTATGCCAAGCAATGGCTTCTAGGGAGAAGTTTGCTGGAGTAACGGAGTCGAGGAGACTCTTAAGCTTTCCAGGTACTCTTACATCAAACGTAAACATATTCTCCTTGTAATTTGCAGCATGTCCAGAAGTTTCCCACAGATTCATGTTGTACATATTTGGTGAAATGACCTGCCAGTGCAAGGTTAATTTAGTGACACCCACTCATCAAGCATACTAAATATGCGATGAGAGATTAGAAAAACCTCTGTGTAGCCCCTTTTCCAATATTGTTCCTTAATGAATTCCATCAACTTGTTATATACACGAGTGCCGAGTGGAAGGAAGAACCAACTCCCAGGGCTGAAGCTCAAGGATGATGAGTATATATATATTAGTATAGTGAAACACAAAGAGGAAAACATTCTTTATTAACACTGAAAGAACCTGAGTGGATGACAGAAGAAAAGTTCCTGCTTTTGGCCCAATAGTCTGTGGTCATATTTTTTCGCTTCTTCTAGAAATTGAAGATATTTCTGCAACGAGCAAGAGAAAGATGATAGATATCCTGCATACGCAAGACGCTGCGTAGCTATCATAATATTTTACGAAGTATGAGTACCTTTAGCTGCTTCTGATCCGGATATGATATCCCATAAACTCTCTGCAAGCTCTCCCGCTCTTTGTTACCCCTCCAGTAAGCTGATGAGGCCTAAGAAAAATATATTGGTCAGCATAAGAAAACAAACTAGAATCTGCAGAGATGTACCTCCTAAAGATACAGTAGCAATATACCCTCAAACACTTGAATGCTTTCACAAAGGAAGTGTTTGGTATGTGCGGTCCACGACACAAATCAACCAAAGGACCACATCTGTAGACAGTAATGGTATTTGCCGCCGCCAATTCATTGATGATTTCAACCTAGATAATTAATAGCAGAAGAAAGAGTCCAAACAATATGTGGGGTTAGGCCGTTAGGGGGAGCATAACAAATCCAATAATACTAATAAACACCTTAACCCACCTTAAAGTTATTATCAGAAAACATCTCGAGCGCCTGATCCTTAGTCACTTCAATCCTTTCAAATGGTTGCGATTCCTGAGATGTAGTTAGAAGAGAATCAGAGTAATAGAAAGTATGGTTCTAAGTTGGGTGACATATTTCATTCAATTATCACTTGAAGATTTAAGAACAGAAGGAAATAGTTACAGCATATATTGTAAGAAAGCTCCAAATAATCGAATAAAATATCACCCAAAAGAAGAAACAATACCCGAGCAGCTTTTGCAGCACCTGCTTCGATGTTAGGAAAGTGGTTGTCGTTCAGGCCCAAGTCACCATAAAATGCATCATAGTAGAAGCCCTGCAATAACAACCCACTACTAACATCAGCTATAGCCACCTTTGCACAGCATTACAGTGAAATATCAAGAACCAGAAAAATGGTTTCATCCTTTCTTTTTCTAATCTTATAGCCAATGAAACATTCAAAAAACAGGAACCGGTCTTCCCAAATGATCGAGAACATGGTATACAAAGGAACAGACACTTAATTATGTTGAAATGGAGTAACAATTAGTACAAACAAGCTGCTCTTACCTCCCCTCTCGTTGTACATGGTCCTATGCATAGCTGACACCCATATTCCTGCTCGAGAGCCTGCACCAACAAGATCATATCCACATTAAACGAATCATTCAAAATTTTAACTAATTAGATAAGATTCAACTAAACACTCTTTACCTGACCAAGAATGTGTGCACTAGAATGCCAGAGAGTATCCCGGCCTTTGTCGCTATCGAATTTGAAAAGCTCAAGCTTACAATTACCTTCCAGTGGCCTACTCATGTCCCAGAGCTCATCATTGACCGCTGAAATTAGCGCAGAATTTGCCAGACCCTTTGAAATCTGCCCGGCGATATCCATTGGAGTGGTCTCCCATTTCTTCCCTTCTTTCACGTTCCCATCTGGCAACGTAATCCTACATACACACCACCATAAACCTTTTAAGAATCGAAACCTTAGATAAACAAAACACTGTGATACATATAAACATCCGCATCGTACTTACTTGATCGGATCGTGTGGCAGAGACTTAAGCTTCTCGAGCTGGTTGGCTTGGATCTGCTCGAAGAGCATGATACGCTTGGGGATGACAGCGGCAAGATACGCCTCATCCTTTGGATGGTTAACTGCCATTGATGGAACAGTACAAAACGAAGACGCAGACGCTAAGCGAAACGGTAGAGACGAAGAAGAAGAAGAAGTGTAACGACGAATAGAGCGAGCCGAAAGACGGAGGAGCATCAAATGGGTAAATGCAGTTGCCGTTGACAAGGTTTTTGTTATCTGAGAGAGGCTAGGGTTTTTTTCATTAGGGAAGGGAAAAAAAAAACAAATTTTAACCGAAAAATGAACACAAACCGAGTTAAAATAATTTGTTTTCGGTTTGGTTCGGTCAAGAGCCGAAAACCCATTAGTTTATTTGGTTTTTGAGATTAATTTTAAGATTATCTTGTTAATCTCGGTTAAGGAATTTAGTTAATCGGTTCCTGGAAGTCAATTTCAACCTCACAACTTGCAAGTCATGTTTGAGTTTTTGAGTTCGATTGTCTACACTAGTGAGTAGGAATAACTCATGTTTCCTTTACTATAATGAAATAAAGAATTTATACACCGAAAGTGAAAACTACTATACAAGACATTCCAATGTTCCAAATCAATTCGAGAGAGGGTCGAAGGAGAAGAGCCGTCTTTGTTCATCAGTGGGATTTCTCAGCAATCTGCAGAATATCAAAGTGGCCGCAACAACTGATAAAAGCGACAGAACTGCGAGAAACCCGAAATGCGAAGCATCATTCGCGGCTATGGCTACTCCGAGCATCAGCGATTCAGCTAGACTAGCCACTGATATCTCGGTTGCACCGATGAGATTAGCTTTGGATGATGGAATTCCGGTTTGAAGAATCTGAGCTCCCACAACGCCATAAGACATGTGACCTAGCCTCGATAATACCTGCATTTGTTCCCTTTTGGTCAAACCAAAACTGTTCTACTACAGTTCCTGAGAGAGAGAAGAAGAAGCGACTTACGATCATGGACAAGAAGAAGAAGAGTGGGCTTTTCTGAGATAGAGAAGAGCTCCAATACACTGCAACAGCAACACCAAGGAGTGAAGCTTGGAAAAACAATCCTACTGCACCCGCCTGCATCGTTTTAAAACGCAAATGTAATAACATTAACCAACTTGAACGCAATACATGCTTAAGAGACTAAATTGCGGAAAAAAATCCGACCTTTAGAATGCCGAATCGTTTGACCAAGTTTGCTGATAAGAAAGTTGCAGCGACTCCCATAACAGCGCATAATCCACTGAAACCCCCAATAACTGATGGATTCACACCTGTTGAAAAGACGGATTGGTGACGATTTCGGGTGAGTAATATAGGGTAAAAACTCTCAGTCGGGTGTAACTTTGATATGAATCATTGAGAACTACGATTAAAGAAGCATACATCGTTGTGTTAGAAATGCAGTCATCAAGCTGCCTGGGGTGAGGACGATGTTGAAGCAGAGAAGGACATATGCGAGGCTAGCGGGAAGAACTGGCTGCTGAATATATTCTTTCCATCCAAGCTTGATAGCTTCCATGCCAATATCAACTGATGAACAAAGCAACTGTTATTTGTGATGTATAAATGCTCGGGTCGTATATTATGCTTATCCATGTATTTTGGAGTAAAAGGTCTTCTTACCAATACTTTTGGTATCAGAACGAGGTCCTTCGGTAGCACAGTTGCTCTGGGAGCATTTAGGACGGTCGAGAACTCCAGAGGAGAACTTGTTGGTCAACCATATAAGAGCTGTCTGAAAAAAACATATTTTGTTTATCAGAAGTGCAAGACACTTTGCAGGGATTATCACACACCGAAAAAGAACCCAATAAGATTGGAAATGACTAATCAGCAAGTGGAACTGCTACTAGTATCTGAGCAAGGGATTATTGAAGCGGTAGTGCGAGTATGATACAAAACAGCATCACTCCATTGTTGATGACAAGAGATTTATCTAGCGAAAAAAACCCTAATAAAACCCAATCTATGCTAAGCTAAGAGAATTATCCAAAAACCTAAGACAATAACTCATCCCATATAACTGCTATAGTACCATTGGAAGGACTGAACGATAAAGATCCCTTTGTATGAGGAAGGAAAAAGAGTTCTGACAAATAGGAATTATTCCCTTATACATAATTCAGTACGTCAGTCTCCTACAACACAGCAGCTTTGTGTTCTCTTTATTAGCTTCAAATGCTACTTTTCAGTCTTGGACGACAAAAGCCTAACCAATAGTTTATAGGGCATCTCTACTTACCATGGTTGGCAAAGATCCCATCATTAGAGTGGCAGCAAACTTTAGGCAGGTCACAGGGTCATATTTGGATAGGAGAATGCCAAATAGCGTCGTTCCAGCTATCTATTTCAGATTACAATTTTGTCATTTGATGAATTACTGGTGTTCAAAGGCCACAAAGCACATAAAATCCATAGAGAAAATTACTATACCTCGCAAAGCAGATCAATCCTGTTGAGGACGGCATTTGCTTGTGCAAGAGCAATTGGTCTGTTTATGCCAGCCAACTACCAAATGATACATTAATTACTTCAGTCGGTCTTTCTTCTGATGAAATAGGTATTCTATGGGATCACAAAGAAAACATACCAATACAACCCAGTCACGTTCTATGGCGACTCCAGATGCTATTCCACATAGTGTGTCAATGGCCCCTGCGAATATCAACGCAAAAAACCAAGGCTGCAGAAGAATTGATGACCCCAATGTGGAAGGAACGGTGTATGCATGAATTATCATTCCTGCAGATAGCACTTGAGCGGCTGCCTGAAATGTAGATATGACAAAATGTTTATAACACTTAATCTCGATGACAGAAGTTGAAGGAAAGTAATCAGGAAGTCTTTTGTGATCCTTGTATAAAATTGTACTATGCTGAATAAATCATCTTTGTTAAAAAAATGACCTGAACGACATTCAACGAGATATATGTAGGAACTCTCGGACTATGATCCATAAACTTTCCAACAACTGGACCCCCAATAATTATTGCCAATTTGGTGACAAAGCCCATGACTGCCACAGGTAGTAAGCTCGGATGTAGCATTGCAATGGCGGACGGCCAAGCGAAATTCCAAAGTTGTTCAACCAAATTCCCGACCAAACAGCTTGCATATAAGACTGGTAAAATCAAGTAAATGTTATCATGTTGGTAAATGCCATAAATTAATATATAAAAAAAGAAAAAGAAAAAACATCATTCATGGCTTCTAATATGATAAACTAGTGAGAGCTCTAACCATATAATCCTTCAGGATGAGCGGGAGTGGCTGCAAGTGCAGTCTGCTCTTCCTCAGACAATACCTAAGAAACAGAAGATTGATTGTGCTTAAGCAACACTGTAGAAACTGTTGGATCTTGATCAAGGGTTTTAAAATGCTTGACCAAAAAGGAGGATGACATACGGGCAATGCTGTCAAAACGGTATCAACGTAAGTACACTCGGTGAGTAAGCTCAGAGATTCAGTTACAGCGATATTGGTATCGAGATGAACAATTGAATGATCCTCAGTTGGAGTTGGCAAGTCCTCGTGGATGTCATCATCAGTAGTGACAAACTCGTGACATACATCCGTGTTTATAATCGAACACCTTGTACTAAAGCTGTTTAACCTATCACGAGTAAGGGAAAATTTGCAATTAGCAAACCGTAATGAGAAATCGAAAATCGTTACAAAGCATATTAGGAACGAAGCTTTTTTTTTTTTGACTCATTTCGAAATGATATAAAAAGCGCCTAAACTAGTTCAAGTTCCGAACAATCCTTCCTAAAGGAGTTAAATCAGCAATCAAGCTAACAAAGAGAAGAAACCTAGTTCGAATGTGCTTCTGAAACTTCTTACCTTACGATGGAAACAAACGAGGAGAGAAGAATCGAATGCAAACCTGCGAGAACATGAGGCTGGTGAGCTGAGACTTAGCCATCTGCAAGAAGGGAAGCGATGGCGAGCTCTAGAAAAAACCGCCGGCGATAAATAACGGGTTCTCTCGACCGGAAAATGAAACAGAAGATCGAAAGACGGCGATTGCCTGACCAGAGCCATGGAAACAGCCATCCCCGAAATTGACTCCCCTCTCTCTTTATTTTCAAGCAATCCAACTTTAAGGAGTCGTAATTCGTTCTCCTCGGCTTCTCCAAACTCATGCAGCCTCCAAACAAAAAAAAATCAAATAAACTCGAATTTACCTCTAATCCGCTTCAAATCTTCTGGGTTTTTTCCCCTAAGGCCTAATCGCCACTAGATTTTCTTCAACCTGAGAGAGTATATTGTTTTGAATTAGGCAAAAAAAAAACCTTATCTATGGTGGTTCATCGCGAAGCACACCGTTACGCGAATTTGAGCTCAAGTGGGCAAAAAGGCACAGAGAGTTTGTGTAAGGGAGATTAAGCCACGTATATTTACTTATTACCAATACAACATAGCCACGTGGCTAACCAAATCATCCACGTGGCTAACCAAATCATCCACGGTAGAACTGAAAGTCTTCCAAGTGTGATTGGCGACATTAAAAGAAGAAAAAAAAAGAGGTTTTAGCGATAAATGATAACGGAATAGTTTTTTTCTATTCTCGTTTAATTGAATTACATTGATATTCGATGGTCTTAAGGAACATAATTCTTCCAAAGACTATCAATCATATCTAATAAATTATCCATGGATATAACAGTCTTCACGAGTTCAAACACAATACACAACAACATTTCTTTTCAATAGTCCCTTTTTTGGGGGTTAAGTTCTTAATTTCCAATAAAAGGAGAGTACCGATTAAAAACGGGGAATATTAGAGATCCATCCATCTTGGTCAATAAAATTAGAGGTTGAGAATCGTTGTTTAGTGTAAAGAGACTCAAGTTTGTCAATCCAAGGAACTCTCCCTGATATATCCGATCCAGCTCCTTTACACTCAACTTCTGCGTACGTGAAACTCAATCTAACAACAACAACAACAAAAACCAATTTTAATATATAGTTTTCATCATCACATATAATAATGGGATATATATATAGAGAGAGAGAGAGAGATGTGCTTACTCGTGGCCAGCGTAGTGCCAAGGGTACCAACCCTTAGGGACGACGACCGAAGCGAGATCAGTTTGGATGAAAATGACTCGGCTAAATGGTCCATAGGCTCGTCCAAGATAGACAGCGATGGTCCCTGAGACACTGCCACGTAGGAACACGAACCCACTTGGGTCCAAAACACTCGTTCTTGCTTGAGCCGTTATGTACCCAAACGTCACTTCTGATGCCAATGCTCCCGCCGTTGCGTTTATATGACAATCCTGCCAACCATTTTATATATTAACTAAAAAGTTTATATATATATATATATGTTTCACATTATCACATATATTTACCTTTGTTATCTCGAACAAAGAATAATGGCAATGGAACGGACATAATAATATGTAGAACAAAACAGCGAAATAAGTTAACGAAAAAAAAATACAGCAAAATAATGATTAATATAGTCATTTTTTTCTGTCAACATGATACTAGCAAAATTAAACTAATCTTCTCTATCATATTTTGGATGACCAAAAATAATATTTTTTAAAAGAAAAAAAAATGTTGTGGATGAAACTAACCTACACAGTGTTTTTCAATTTTCTTTCACAAAAAAAAACAGAAATATATAATATTATAATAACAAAAAGTTTATTTATGCTAATATTTTCTGCCCAATTTTTGGATGTTTTCCTAAAAATGCTTTTTCCTTTTTATCAACCAAAAAAGGTTTTATGAAAAGATTTTCCTAAAAAGTGTGTTTTTTTCCCCATTCAAAATCTGAAGTGTATAATTGATTAATTAGAGAGAGAGAGAGAGCGAGAGAGAGAGAGAGATTATGTACGCATACCTCGTAGATAGATTGGCCACTGCCAAAAATGAAATCGATAGCACCTTCGATGTAACAGTCTTTAAAGTGATGTCTGCCTTGAACATCCCACAATGTGTCTTGTAAACCCAAGAAATCGCAGTTGTAAAACGCTGATTTATCGCCATAAACCGAAACCGCTACCGCTGGTTTTATTTGCCAACTCGGTCTAGTTCGAAAACTCAAACGATTATACGTATTCTGCCACCAAACATATAAAATTTATCATTATATATTAGTATATTGTTACGTCAAAAAAAAAAAATAGTAATATAGTCAAAAGATATATTGAGGTTCGGTTACGTAACCATGATTGTTAAGTTTCGGACGACAATGTGGGATGGATATGAAGTGAAAGTAGAGCTGACGTCAGTGGCTTCGTGAGCGTCGTACGTGATGGTCGTGACTCCTTGTCCCTCTCCTTCTACTATTATGCACGGTTTCGTCAACGGTATTGTCACCTTCTCTCTGTTTTATACATTCATCACAAAACTATAGATGTTATATTACTTTGCTACTAATTAGTAATCAAGAAATTTTTAAACCAAAAACAACACAAATCGAAGACTAAACGGATTGTGTAACAACTATGTTTGAATTAGAGTTTTCTTTAAAACAAAGGGAAATCTAGCCAGAAATATTTAGATAAAAGAGTATATATATACATGCAGAAGAGAGGATAGACCTAAGATGAAGTCAAATACTACTAGGTCATTATTTCTACACCAAAAACAGTTTCTTTCTTCTCGAATCAATCAAACGCTAGAACACCGCGGTTGAGAACGCTGCGTTCTGAAATTGAAAAGAAAAAAAACAGCAGCGAGTTGGTCTTTAATTACTTACACGTAGACACCTCGTTTTACTTTGATTTTGATCCACTGAGAATTCAATTCACCAACTGAATCAATGGCAGCTTGAACCGTACGGAATTTTCCTGAAACGGTTTTGTCGACGACGATTGTGTTTACGACTTTGTTGCCACAAGTTGGATCAATTGCTGTCGACGATCCAATACAAGAACTCAGAAGCAAAGCTATGAAGATGAACAAACAAGACATGTTTTTTTAAGGTATTTTTTTTTGGTGAAAGAAGTTAAGAAGACACAAAAGATGGAGGAGAATGAAATTTGTAATATAATTATGGTGAGAGTTGAATGATTTGTTGCTTTAAGTAGATAATGGTATTTTTCCTATTTAATGTAGTATATATTTTGAATCTAATCTTGCTCGTTATGGGAACCTAAAAAGATACTTTTATATATTAAATTTTTTGAACGTTTTAATTTCTTGAATTTATGCCTAATTGAACTGCTGACTCTATTTATTTCCCATTTTATTTATATGAACTTTGACATGATAAAATTATGCCTTATAGGTAAAAAAAACCTCAATTAAAAATTTAAACTAAAAATATGATTAAATTCTAACATATGAAATTTGACGCATTTGATTTATAATTCTCAAAAGAATTTAGATTTTGGCACATGTCAAAAATATTTAATTAAAAAGGTTGAAATATTCGTAAATTTCCATTTACTTCTATACAAGTAAATTTCCATTTTTTAATTTGAAATGATAAATTTGAAATATTTATAAAAAAAATGGAAATTCAACCGTAATGGACAACTTATTTGTTGCAATTTTCCTAGAATCTCAATGTTCAGTTTTTGGAAGCCTCCGCGGTCTGGTTGACCAATGGTTTATTAATACTTATACATCATGAGGTATAAAGTTCGATTCAAAGAGAATGCAAATGAATAGGCAAATTTACAGGAGATTTCCAGCGTAATACAAGTAGAACCGTTCGTCGTGGTCCAATGTGTCAAGGGCGTCGTGATCCAATGTGTCAAGGGTAAAACTGTCCATGATCACGATCATGATGCAGATAAAATCGTCTGTCGTGGATCTTTGAAAACGAATAGAATTGTCCGTTGTAGAATCGTCTTTGTAATTGTTTTCAAAATTTGTAATAAATAATAATATTCCGGTCGACCAAAAAAATGGAACCTCAAAATTCATTATAAGTGATCTTATTATATAAAGTTGGATCTTTCAACGTGATCGTGACATGTATGATAATTTTTACTCACGATATTGTGACATTTGTCACGGTTAATTTAGATCTTGACATGTGTCAATTAATTAAAAAAAAAAGTAAAAATGAATTAAAATATATATTAAAAAATGTTAAACTAAAAAAATGCAATCTTAAAAAAAGAGAAAACAAAAATAAGTAAGGAAAACTTATAATAAAGGAAAGTGACAAAAGAATACTTAAAAGTTTATACCACGACCAAAATTTAAAAAGAAAAATTATAAATATACACTAAACTTAAAAATAAAAACTAAAAAAATGAAATCTTAAAAAAATAGAAAACAAGAATAA
>PKMM01024129.1:486578-516380 GCA_002933915.1 Eutrema heterophyllum
AAATCTTATTATATAAAACTGAATGTTTCAAAGTTGCTAATTCACCTGATTGCGACACGTGTCAAGTCAAAATTGGAAAATTTTAAATTCGATTAATAAAAAAAATTTAAAAAATCTGAAAATTTAATAACCGATTCATAATCTTAAAAGATAAAGTTACTAAAAATAAAATTAAAAAGTTAAAAAATTAAATTTATCCTAAAAGGCAAAATTAATATAAAAAGGAAAATACATTCCTTAGTTTTTCCATTTAGATTATGGAAATCAATAATAAAAGGAAAATAATTCTAATTTCTCACCTCTATATAAACCACAATTTGAAAAATTTAAAATCGATTAATAAAAAAACTTAACAATTATGAAAATTTAATAACCGATTTATAATCTTAAAAGATAAAGTTACTAAAAATAAAATTAAAAAGTTGAAAAATTAAATTTATCCTAAAAGGCAAAATTAATATAAAAAAAGTTTTTCCATTTAGATTAAGAAAATTAATCATAAAAGGAAAAGAATTCTAATTTATCACCTCTATATAAACCACGATTTGGTAGTATGTGTCAATTACACACTAAAAAAATAAAAGTTTAATAATCGTATCAAAAGCTATTTACTGTATCTATTAACCAAATTTTTTGTTCAAGGTCTATATTTTCACGGGTGATCTAATATTGTTTTCCATTCTTTCATCTTTAATTTTTTTTTCACGGGTTATAAAATATTAAATTACAAACCTGCATATATGCGGGTACTTATCTAGTTAATCATAAAGGAAAAGAATTCTAATTTCTCACCTATATATAAACCACACTTTTGTAATATGTCAATTAGACACCAAATAATTAAAAGTCCAATAATCGTATCCAAAATTATTTATTGTATTTCTCACCAAATTTTTATTTTAAGGTATATATTTATTTCATCGTAAACTTTGTTTCTTTGTTTATGTATTATATATTTTCACAGGTTATCTAATTTTGTTTTTCATTTTTTCATTTCAATTTTTTTTAACGGGTTATAAAATATTAAATTACAAATCCGCATATATGCAAGTAATTATCTAGTTTACATATATATTGGGTTAAAATAAATATCAACCTTACGACTTGGGCAAATCACTTTCCAATCTTGCTAGATTCATTTGTACACATGAATGACTGATTCTTTGTTGCAGCTCATAAGCCAAACAGTTTTCCATCTCATTTTTTTGTTGTTCAAAGTTTTCCATCTCATTAGTCATTAAAAATCTAATGATCCAAATAAATTAAAAATAAATAAATACAAGTTTGAGAATTGGATTGTATGTTACACGAAACTTTTATTAGGAGTTATTAAGAACACATAATTTCTAATCAATATTCGTCAAAACAAAAACTACATAGAAATCTAGCTATCTACTTAATCGCTAATGGTTAGACGGAGAACATCTGTTTGTAATCTTATGTTGAATCGATGGAATCGAAACAAAATTTTAAAAATGATGTTGAAACTAGGCATGGGCATTCGGGTCCACGGTTCGGATTCGATCGGGTTCTCGGGTTTCGGGTATCCAAAGTTGGAGAGGATAGGACCCGATAAAATTTCGGTTCGGTTCGGTTCGGGTCATGTCGGGCTCGGGTCGGTTTTAAGATTTTGAGTGAAACCCACTATGGAGCCGAAAATAATATTTGGATCGGTTCGGGTAGGTTTTGAACCCGAATTACCCGAGAAAACAAGACTTTCGGTTCGGTTTATGGAAGAATTGTACCCCAATAACCCGATTTACCCGACAAAACCCGAATTACCCAAAAAAAAACAAGACTTTCGGTTCGATTTATGGAAGAATTGTACCCGAATAACCTGATTTACCCGACAAAACTTGAATTACCCGGAAAATCATATATGCACATGTATATGCGATATATATATAATATGTTGTAATTTTTCGGGTACCCGTCGGGTTTCGGGTTATACCCGTACCGACCCGAGAACCAAAACTAATTTATGTAGGAACCGTTCGGTTTTTGCAACTAAACCGAATCTGATCCGAACCCTGTTTTCGAATCGGTTCGGGTCGGGTCGGGTTACTCCTTTTCGGTTTTTATGACCATGCCTAGTTGAAACTGTAACAAATTTAATTTGGTTAAACTAGTTTTTGTTTCATAATTTCAAATTTCAGAGCCGAAACCCGTACATTTTGGTGAGTTCTAGACTACACGGTTGATAATACTATGACATGGTTGACATGTTACCCACGGGAGATCGAACGAAGAGATGGTCATCCGGGCAGAATTCAGATTGCGTTCTTTGCGGAATCATGGAGGAATCACGGAACCACCTTTTCTTTGAATTTCAATATTCATTGACGATCTGGGAGAACCTTGCAAGGGGTCTTCTTCACAGCAATTTTTCATCGAGCTGGGTCCATAATGTTGGCCAGATTCACAACTCATATCACGATCGTATCACTCTATTCTTGATCCGGTATGTCTTCCAAGCCACTCTCTACCACATATGGCGAGAACGGAATGGGAGAAAACACGGAGAACATGCTCTACCGACCTCTCGACTAATCAAGTTCATCGATAAAAATGTCCGAAACAGGATCACTTCTATTCGAAATACCGGAGATCGCTCATACGACAATGCTATGGTTAGGTGGTTCGGAACTCGTCCACCATAGTAACCTCCATGAAGACTCAAGGATAATTGGATTTGTTTTTGTTCACTATAAGCTCAATTAATAGTTCTAGCTCTCTAAACTAAACGCTGCATCTATTGTAAAAATGTTTTTTTTGCTTGAATAAATTTTACATTCGATTAAAAAAAAAAAGATAATACTATGACATATCGTAAATCATTTTTGTTAATGTGGGTTGAACCTAGAGTACAAACCTAGAGTACAATGGAACCAACTTTGTACTCACCACTAGAACCATAGATCACCACATCTTTGGTAAATTTAATTTGGTTAAAATAGTTTTTCTTAATACTTAATTAGTATCTCAAATTTGTGAATCAACTATAAACTGAAATGACATGATTAAAATTTTAATCGGGTTTGTTTTTATATTAGAAGTAAACCTATATACGATTAGAATCAAACCGTAGTTGTCACAATGTATTGGTTTTACATTTAATTATTATTTTGTTACAATAATAGGAAAAACTGAACTGGTTGAGGAAAAAAAAACATAAGTTCAGATTAAACAGAAATATATTAAGGTGTAAATGTTTACCATATAACTTGGGTTAATTCCATAAAAAATATTAAATGTTACTCCCTCCGTTTCACAAAGAGTGTCGTTTTAAGGTTTTGTTTTTGTTTCACAAAGAGTGTCGTTTTATGTTTTCAATGCATAATTTTGAACAAAAATCAAGTTTTAACTTTATTGTTTTAATGTATTAATTAGAGAGAGAAAAATTGTTTAATGTATTAATAAAAGGTAATATAGAACTTTTAATATGTGTGAAATGTGTCAAAATAACACATTTTTTGAAAAAGATGGAGTAATTGTTATTATTACATTTTAGACAGATAGTACCAAACATTTAAATTTTAGTCTAGACACATACACTTCCAAGATTTTAATTAAACAAAACAGTTAGACATATATAGTATAAAGCTATAAATTATAATATTTTATAGAAATATTTTTTCTAAATGATAAAATAGTACTAAATTATATATAAAAAAATTCTAAATGATAAAATATTACTAAATTAAAATTTTCTTTAAAATGGCTTTTAATTATTTAATTTACTGTACTTAAAAACTATTCAAAAACCACTAAAACTAATAAATTATATAATGTGGAAAGATATGATTGAACCAAATTTAGTTAATATCACTCTCTTTCTTTTAGAGGAGTTAAAATCAAAATTGACTTTGTATAGATATATTTTGTTTCCTTTTGTTTCTTAGGAAAGTCCAGTTAATAGCACTCTGTTTCTTTTAGATTTGAAATGTAAATTGTATTTCATATTCACGTATTGCAAAAATCTGTATAAAGTAAAAAAATCTGGTATGAATTTTTTTTTTTTTTGGATTAAATATGAATATATTTAAAAGTCCAAATTATATTACAGTTTTTGTTGTTTCAAACATTTTAGAGAAGTTTGTTTTCTTACAAATTAAACTATAATATTTTTTTTGTTTTATCATACAAAAATTCAAATTATAATTAATTAAATAAAATAATTTCTTTACGTTAAGTTTGTAAATGAAATATAATATATATATATATATATATAATATGTTAAAATGTCGTGGTTTTTTTTTACCGGTTAATGATTTTGTTGATTTTCTAAATCACAATCGTTGTTTACAAGAAGTTGAAGAAAATTGGGACAACAATGAAATAAACACCATTGGAATAAAGAAAGAATAGCATTCCTAACTAAAGTATTTACACCAACATTAGAAGAACCATTCCTAAAAAAAACTTAACAGAACTAAACATGGAACTCCAACTCCTAATGCCATGTAATGTTGAAACTTTAAATTTTTGAATGGTTCGGATTCTGTTTTTTTTTTTTTTGTAAATACAGAAAAAACATATGTGGCTACGTCCTATATGATATCACATACACTTACAAATAAAATTTCCATCCCAAAGTTTAGATTCATATTCGTGCTTCTTCAACGACCAATTGACCCTCTTTTTTTTATATATCATTCACACTTAAGATGTTGTTGCATAGATTCTGAATAGTTTCATCGATCTTTTGACGCTTTTGCAGCTGCTGTCTTACAAAACTCTGATATTTATGATTACATACTAATGCAAAAGAAAATCAGGTATACACACCCAACGAAAATTAAGAATCATATACACTGATTCCCCTTCATCATCAACGGGCATACAACAAAATCCGAATATTAGCATATTCCCTCCAACACCGAGAAACAAAGCATATTAGCGTTGAAATCCCAATACATACCAACCACCATGCCAGCCACAAGCCTCCTCCTTCTCACAAATTCTTCGATCCAAGATTCGCGCATAGCGAAAGTATCTTCATGCGGGTACTTCCACAGTGTAACACTGTGGAATGTGTTTGTATCGAGATCCTTCACCGGTATTTTGAAAGAACCAACCATCAAATTTGTGAGAGGTATGACATCTCGTGGTTGGTGTCTCAGCATAGTAGTCCAGATTTGCTCCATTGGAAGTTGGAACTTGCCTCCGGTCCATAGTTCATCGATTGATAGGGTTTTGATGATTTCCCAAGGGAAAGGAGTTATGGATCGGATCTCGATTTCTTGAGGAAGTAGTGGATTATTCAAATCTGTTGAATTGGCGTTTTCTTCTTGCTCTTTTGTTTGAAGGAAGGTGTAGAACAATGTTTTGATCATGTTTGAAGTAGTTAGAAGATAAAATTTTATAAGTTTTTCTGTTTTTTTTAGTTTTAGTGGTGGTGAAAGTTGGATGCTAATATAACCAAAAAAAAAAGTCTGATGATTTGGATTGCCTACGCTTAGGAGAACTCAAATTGGTTATTAGAAGAAGGTGATGTACATCTCAACGTCTCACTTAGTGACAGATGTTTATAAATTATTCATGAGTAAATAAGGTAAATGACAGATATTTCTTTATTAAGATAAATAAATTGTTTTAAGAAACGTTGTTGCTCATTTCTTATATAAATGTGGTGAACCATCATCATTACGAAATTTAAGTGTATATAGCTATATAGGGCAAAAACTTCTTTTTTCTCTACCTTAAGTTTTTTTACTATAAACATCCTTATGTTATTAATAACTATATATATATATAATTATTACTTTTTTGGTCAAAGAATATGATTTAGACTTTTCTTTGGTTTTTTTCTTCTTAAATGTTCCTTATAAATTTTGAAGGCTTTATAATTAAATTGTAGTCCAAACTTGGTCCTTCACTCCTACTTGATTCTCATTTGTCCACTTTCTAGCAAATAACCTATGGTAAATGACTAATTTTTTCTAATAAACCAAAGAGCAAAAATCAAATTCAATAAAACGTTAATACGATATTATCTGTATAACATTGTGTTATAAATAGCATATCTTATACATATAATATAATATCAACTCATTATTGATAATATAATATTTGCTAGAAAATGGACAAATGGGAATTAAGTAGGACCGAATTTGGACTACAAGTTAATTATAAAGCCTTCAAATTTATAAGGAACAATTAAGAAAAAAGCTAAAAAGTTTAAATTATATATAATAATTTTTAATAACATAAAATAGTTTATAATAAAAATGTTAATTAAGGGAGAGAAACAAATAAAGTTTTTTCGCCCTATATAGCTATAGACACTTGATTGAATCTTAATCATGATGGTTCACTACATTTGTATCAGAATGAGCAACATTGTTTCTTAGAACAATTTACACTAAACAATATACAGTTTAAAGAAACTTAGAAGTCAATTAAGTGAGACGATGAGATGTAGATAAAAAAAAACACAAAACATCGATTCTTTGTTTTGCGTTTACATACTTAAATAGTTTATTTTCATTCAAAGAACACACAACATTTAGTGTAAACGATAAATTAATTTGCAAACGGAATAAGAAACTGTTTTTATGTTTGGATTTTGCGTTTGCATATCATTGGCAATCTACGACGAATAAAGACCAATAGCACTATAAACACATAGAAGAGATTTTACAAGATCTCTCTATGTTATGATTCATAATAATTTATAAATTGATAGCTGTTAATATGAAATTCAACTCCCATGCATATATTGAAATAAATCTAGAAATAAATTTGAGCATACTTTAAATAAAATTTACAACAAATTACTTACTATCGATCTGAAGTTGTGTAGCAACCAGATTGCTGTAACTTTTCCCATTTTCCGGTACCCAGACAAACACAAATTGGTTTAGATATAAAATGATAGTATCAAAAAAATCCCTTCTCTCAAAATAATCGCGGAGCACAAAAAATTGTCTCTGGGGTTACAATTCTCATTGGTTTTTTTTATCACATCTTGTAGGGTTAGCCGCAAACTTTTTTAGGTTTAGTGTACCTCGATTGTGAATACCTTATATAGAAAAAAATTAGGTGTAGCGATTAAAACCATATAAAACTTACATACTAATTGGGTTTTTTTTTGGGTCATATCTATTGGCCCAAACTTTTTATCAAAAAAATCGCGAAGCACAATTTTTTTTCTTTGGGGTTACAATTTCCATTGGTTTTTTCACATCTTGTAGGGTTAGCCGCAAACTCTTTTCAGGTTTAGTGTACTTCGATTGTGAATACCTTATATAGAGAAAAAAAATAGGTGTAGTGATTAAAACCATATAAGGCTTACATAGTAATTGGGTTTTTTTTTTGGGATCATATCTACTAGCCCAAACTTTCTATCAAAAAAATCTCCTCTCACAAAATAATCGCGGAGAACAATTTTTTTTCTATGGAGTTACAATTCCCATTGGTTTTTTTATTCATCTTGTAGGGTTAGCCACAAACTTTTTTTAGGTTTAGAGTACCTCTATTGTGAATACCTTATAAAGAAAAAAAATTAGGTGTAGTGATTAAAACCATATAAGGCTTACATAGTAATAGGGTTTTTTTTGGGTCATATCTACTGGCCCAAACTTTATATCAAAAAAATCCCCTCTCAAAATAATTGCGGAGCACAACATTTTTTCTATGGGGTTACAATTCCTATTGTTTTTTTTACATCTTGTAGGGTTAGCTGCAAACTTTTTTTTAGGTTTAGTGTACCTCGATTGTGAATACCTTATATAAATTATATAGAAAAAAATTAGGTGTAAGTGATTTTTTTTTTTTTTTTAATGAAGAGTGGTTTTCATTCATACTTAAAATGGACACGAGCTTACAATGAACAATAAGCTCAATGAACAAGTTTAAGGCTTGCTTAGCTAATGAATCGGCCTCGACATTCTCAGCTCGAGGAATACATCAAAACTCAATGGCATCAAAAGAAGATAAGCTCGAGGTAATATCCGCAAGGATCCCATGAAGGTCCGAAAAAGATGTATTAGAGGTGATAGCCTTGATGATTTGAGAGGAGTCTGACTCTAATGCTCCGGTAAGATGGATCTGATTTGATCTTTATCCCACTCAGTTGAAGCAGAGATGAAAAGGTCTGAAACTTTGAAGTTTCTAGAGGACTCCGTGGAGAGAGCTTCATGGAGCCATGAGTCATCCCATACACTTATGGATTTACCATCTCCCTAAGTGGCTTTTTATGATATCTACTGCCCCAAACTTTCTAATCAGTAAATAGAAGGATGAACTCGAACTTCCATGTAAAACCAACAGAGATGGACTATACACCATTCACCCAAAACCCAAATATACACCCAGGGGCGGAGGCACATGAAAGGTAGGGGGTCAACTGACCACTATAAATTTTAATTATTTAGTATAAGTTTTTGAAATTTTGTTTTATTGACCCCATTGAAATATTTGTACTGACCCCATAAATCTAAACCAAACACAAATCCACGTTACACCAATTAAAAATATTTATTTGAAGCCTTTAAATCTAACCCAAATCCAAATTAGCAATCTAGACCACAAAAATAGGCTCATAACTAAAATAAAAAAACAGTATATCCCTTATATAAGTTCTATGACCGATAATAGTTTATTGAGTGCTTCTTCTTTAGAATTTGACTTTCCCCCTTTATATAATTTTCTATAAATTGTTTTTATGTTTCTTCAGATATACTTACATAACTAGTACAAGTTAATTTTTTGTTTGTTACAAGTTAATTTATACTTTTTTGTTGTTACAAGTTAATTTCTACTTAACATGCAGAATGGATAAGACAATATAATCTATAGAGAAGTCGCTACACAATATATACGTAAAATTTTAAATTAAATGAAGAATTATAATTGTAATATTTTAACTACAAGCCACTATAAACATGGCAAACAAATACAAAAGAAAAATCTTTAATAATTTTTAAAGTTTATGATATAAGAAAAAATGTTCAAAAACTATATACGATATACTTTATAGTATTTTTTCGCATTTTCAATGTTTTATATATTGACTCCGGTAGAAAAAATTTCTAGCTCCGCCACTGTATACACCTCGTTAAAGTTGGATTGGCCCAAAAATGGTAAACAACTTGTAGAAATATGTTATAACCATTTGGTACAATAAGCTCGACCGGTTTAAACGCAGTGGAAACATATGTTGTTGCGAGAGTTTGCGGCAGCGAACAGTTGCTGTTTATAGCATTAGTTAAGTAGATTGTACGACTGATATAGTAATTAGAAATAGATATGTTTACGCTGGTTGACAAGCGGATGAAAATAGCGCTTAAACATAATATATAACCGTCTGCTACCGCAAACATTTGCAGAAAAGAGTTTTTGAATTTTAGTGATTTCAAACAGCACAAAAACGATTTATATAATTGTTGGCAAACGCTAAAAACTGTAACGGTTTGCAACGCTTATGGATAGTAGCGGGAGAATCAGTTAAGCTTTATGTGATTGTCAAAATATGGACAAAACAACTATTGTGGATATATATAATAATGTAGTAATAATGCATATCTAAGATTGATTCGCTTATCAATGTTATTTAGCTCAGCCACGTTTATCAAACTCCTATTATACTATTAAAAGAAATAAATTAATTTTACTTCGTTTGAGCATGACTATGCATTTTTCAGTTTTAAAACTTTACAAATCTAGAGGCGTCTAGCGAGACTTCACATCCAACGACTCCTTGCATTGTGGTTTTGAAGAACCTAATTCCTCACTGTTTGTTTTTTACTAGTTTATTTTCTTTCAATGGTTTTCTACCCGAGGGTTTCATGTTGCTTTGGCATAAATTTTTCATGACTGATCTCACGAATCAGAATTAGGATGAGGCTGAGAACGTTTGACTCCGGCAAAAAGGGACCTTTTGAAGGCAGTCTTGATATATGAAGAGCCACAAAACGATATATTAAACACTTCGAAAACTAGTGCTTTAGGATTTCAAGCCTAACTTAATGTTTCTAGACCCATGGAGGAAACAAGTACACGAATGCAGAAAAATTGGTACGGTGTTTAAAGTAATTGGCAACACTGCTTCGCCTAGATCATTCCGAGAACAGCTCATTTCAGTAGCAAAACCAAGCATGACAGAGACTCACGATTCGACCAGGACAGGAATCAATCATGCCTTTATAGCGTCAGCTCTTGGTTTCCATAGCCCTAGCCTGTATTTCTGGCTATATTTCAGTATCAGTTTCCTCTGCAAAACCAGGATTCAGAATTGTCAAAAGAAATCATGATCGGGTAAAACAGTGATACGAAAAATTGAGCCAACAAAATCAAAACATTTGATGGTGTTGTTCACCAAACCTATCAACATTTACATGAAGGGAAAGGTGTCTTAGTGAGTGACAGGAAGTGTGAACAAGCCTACATTTTATGTTTTTTGGGTGATAACAATAAGACTCCCCACTATCAATCTCTTTGTGCCTAAAAAGTTCAAGAACTCAACTTTTTGCTCCTATTCTCCTTGATTGGTATAGTTACTTCATTAAAGTACGTAATGGAACAAATTCCAGGTAGCAGATTGTTTCATTCCTAACATATTAATAACACCTTGAAACCTGTGACCCTAAGTATTCCGATTTCAGCAACAACAATATAACCAAGTGCCCATTGAAATGTGTGTGACTATACAACAGAATTGAGCCTAGATACTTACATGTTTGCAAGGGATGCCAACCTTCTTGAGCCTGAGCGTACGAGTCACGAGCAGTTTCGGAAGATCACCAATCTCAGTTTCAAGTTTGGCAATGTGGGTCTCAACTCCTCCCCCAATCCCACTCAAGAACTCAGGAATTCCAACCTTCACTGCAATATCACAAAGAGCAATCAAAACCAGTGTCAGTGTAGTGGTCTTCTGTAAGATGTGTCATTTTCAAACGAATGCCACACATCTCTATAGTTAGCATTTTCAAATACTTGCAAACTAGAATAGCGTACGATGACCACTGAAACTACACAGAGTAAGTCACTCAGATTACAATTATTCCTTTTCATTTTGCAGCCGATTTGATCAATAGAAAACCCACTAATTCTTGAAAGCCCACCTAATATTTTTTAACTAGCATTCGAAGCCTTAAGCTCACTCATGAACCTCCACAGTCCACACCACTGAAACTTAAAAGAGCCCTAATGTAACCAATCAGCCAATACACGCAAATTCTGCATCGATATTACTCCGAACCCGAATCAATACAGAAGCAAAAAATCGAAACAATTAAAAACGGGTTACCGGCATAAGGAGCGGGTTTGGAATAGAATCTGGAGAGGCTTAGAGTCGAAGAATTTGGTGCTGTCCTTAGAACAGATCTCGCATTCCGTATCATTTGCATCCACGCCATTATCAGAGCTTTTCTTCAGCAGTCAGGTGCTCACGAATCTCTTCCTTGTACAAACTACTTCGTCTCGGCCGAGAGATTTGGGTTTTTTTTTTCTCTGACGGACTCTCCTAGTACGGCGTCGTTTCTCCGAAAGTAAGGATAAGCTCACGATTGTTTGTTTAAGGCTTTAAGCTGACAGGCCCATTAGATTAGTACCCCCATTAACCCAAAACAAACTTTATTACAGTGAATAATCTTTAATAAATTGCTGAAAGGATCGTATCTTCTCCCACTTAACATTTGCCTCAAGGAAAATTGGTTTTTTTTTTTTTTTTTTTTTTTTTTTTTTTTTTTTTTTTTTGAGAAATCAAAGAAAACTATTGATATGGTCCGCACCTTGTGCGGGCTCCACTGTCATAATAAGTAGGATGTTAGAATTTTTACATTAGCTTATATCTAAAAATCTTCGAAAGATCTTAAAATCAGTATTTAAAAAAACAATTATACAAAGGAATATGGATTAACCAACTTGTTTTATCGATTAATACATTCATATCACATATTTTTGTCGGTTTTATAAACATTTTTAAATTTATACATTATCCACAACTTGTTTATCGATTATTATAATTAGTTATCCAAAAGTGAAAATCCGAAATGACCTATAGAGGAAGAGGAAGTCGAAAAAACTATCCATTAGGATTCATATATCCGAGTATGTGATAAGGATGAACCCGGTTGAACCTTTTATAAACGCTATCCTTCTCCACTTTTATTCCATAAGTCCTCCATAACACTATCAAAGACATGCGTCAATCATAACCCTCATGTTTGATAGTTTCTTAGCCTTAATCTCGCGCAAACATCTTTCAATAAGGATGTGATTGACTCATGTTTATGAGGTGGTACCGGAACAACCATTTTTAATATCCACATAGAGAGCATAAGAGCTATCTAATATCTAATATGGATCATTTGGCCACATGCTACAAGGAACCATTAGTCAAGATAGATGAGAAAGTGATGGTGGTGACGATATAGGCGGTGATACGAACATTAAAACGACTGCCCAAAAATGATACACAATTCTAAATTACATGTTTATGACCATGTAAATTTGTTAAGAATCCTCATGATACCGCGAGATTAAAACTTTGTTAAGAATCCTCATGATCATGTAAATTACATGTTTACATACTTTCTTTGGATGATCGTTAAAAATATTTTATGTTAGTGTGCCAAAACATTAATTTAGATCATATAGTTATTTTTTACGCTAATCTGGTAGATGGAGAACCATAACCATAGCAAATTCAACCAAAATTCTCATATCCATGTTTTTCCAAATGAACAAAGCAAAATAAATAAATAAACAAAAACAAACGAAGAACCAAACTAAAGGTTTTTGAAAACTTCTATGTACACAACATTCATGGTTTTCTTTTGTAGCTTTCCATTTTTGTCAGTGATGATGATTTTCAAACAACTCCTCAAAGTATCCCTGGAAACGGCAACATAAAGCTGTCCATGAGAGAAGACATGCTTTGGCAAAAACAAACCCACCCTTTCTAGAGTGATATGTCGTGGCTTTTATTTATAATCATTGCAAATGCAAGTGATATAAGGAATTGTTGACGTAGCATCCTAAAAGGGAACCTTGTATCCGTGGGAGAAACGAACATCCTAGGTATCAAGACCCTATCATCGAGACCTTTTTAAAACTTTCCTGTAATAACCCTAGCATCGATAACATGATTAGCCATATGAGTAACTATCAATTGTGTTCAATTGCACAATATACCCTTTGGATCAATGTTTATGAGCAACATTATAGGAGCACCAACCTTCAATGCCAACTTATGGTTAGGCAGCTCAAAAGTCTTGACACTGTTTAGGAACTTTTGCGTATAAATCATGTTATATGTAGTACTTGTGTAAGGAGTCTCAGTACTATCAGAACTTAGATAGACTTTTTCATCACTTACCGAATGAACAAACATGGTTACAGTTAAGGCAACACATAAACATATATAAATACTTATAACACAATACAAGACATGAAACATAACACTATTACCTGGTAATTGCGGTAGCATATAATTAATCATTAATCATCTCCACATCTAAGTTTGGTGGGACTAATATAGCCTTCGCCTTGAAGAACTTAGGATCAGTTCTCCTGGTAAACGAATCTCCGTAGATCTCACTCACAATTGATTTAATAGGATCGTCGCAACCCATTATCAACAAATCTTCATGAATCTTGATTTCATACTCACCACCGTTAGACTCGGCCAAAGTGGCCTTACCGTCTCCAATGTTCAAAATCCACGCCAAAAAAGATTTAGATCTTCTGCATCACGATCACTAAGCCCCGCGTGAAACCTCATGTTTCTTGTAAGCCTTATAACCGTACTACCCTTCCAAAGCACTGATGAATTAAGAGCAGCAAGAACCGTCTCCACCCTAGATCCATCCTGGATAACCGGCAATATTTTTCTTAAATCTCCACCAAATACGATAACCTTACCTCCGAATGGCTTATCACATTTTAGCACGACATGCATGCTCCTATCCAACGTTTTAAAACAAGGCTTACTCATCATCGGAACCTAACTTCTTAAGTATATATTTTCTTGTGGCACAATATGATGAACCCTAATGATCAGTCCTTATAAACTTCTATAAGAGTATCTAGTCACAATCAAAACAACAATAGTCTTAAACTAACATGTTAAGTAAATTCTCTTTTTTTTTTATTAATGTATTCATGCCATTTTTTATCCATGACTTGATTCATTGATAGCCTCAATATATTTTTTTCATCGTCCAAATAAATGCAATGCATAGCATGCTTCCTTGAACGTTGGGTACATCGTACTGTTCTTATATCCTCAAAACACGTTGGACCTTTTACCACATTGAGAAAAACCCTCAAATAATACATTTGACCTAACGTGGAAGGCACTTATGTAATCATTCCGATTACTTTTTCTTTTATTTCTTGACTCCCATGATCTAGACTTTAGACGCCAAACAAAATTGGATGGAAAATCTGCATAAGTACATTCTTTTGCTTGATCGTATATACTATTGTACTCCATTCACACCAAAAACGTTGACCTATCAACTACACGACTGAATACTTCATCCACTGGATCACCCGAAATCCAATTATATTTTTGGGTGTTAATCATATATATGTTTGTTAACATGGATACATAATAGTATGATAATATACACATAAAAACAAATAATCTAACTATCTTTCCTAAACTATCCATGTTTATAGGTCCAAAAATGTGCAGAAGACACGTCCATACTAATCACAAACTATGAAGGAACACACAACCATCCTCTTCCACTTCAGTCGGTGCCTCCATGATCGCCTATGGATCTTCCTCTTCATCAGTCACCAAAATGATCAGAAAAAGCATCTATGAAAATTTAAGATTCAACAACAACAACAAATGTACTTATTTACCAACCTTTCACTCCCCATTACATCATTGTTACTGCATCACAACACCATTTTTCTTCTTTCTTCCCTTTTTTAAGTTTCAGCAAATCCTCAATCTTATTTCAAAGATTCATCCATACTCCTAAAAAAAATTCCTATCACAATCAAACTCGTATTCTTTTCAACATACATGCGATTCGGAGTAACATTATTCTTCTTATACTCCATATCCTTAGAACAACGTCTAATTTGGGACGTCCAACCTAAAAACAACAGTCCGAAATAGCAAGTATCTTTCCCATAAAAAATAGCAAGTCTCTAACCGAAATCTTAGCAAAAATCCTTATTGCGCATGGATAATACTTTTTTTTTAAGAAACTTTTTGTTTTTTGTCATCATTTTGGAGCACAACAGGCCGGCCAAATAACCAAATACCCCCACACATGGAGGACAAGTGGAGTCGAACTCAACACTGGTAAGATGGCAGCATAGGTGTGGCAACCACTGGCCCACTTGGTCTTCGTTTTTAAGAAAGTGGTTTACAGTTCACAATTTGATTTCTTTATTTGTTTTGAGCCTTAATTGTTTATCTTTCGGAAAAAAATAATTCTAAACAATTTGTCTTTTTTTGTGAAGACAGAAAATAAGTCAATCTTGTATCATATCGTCACTAAGTGTTTCATAGACCTTATTATTCTCTTCTCGTCAGACATCTTTCAACAACTTAAATTTGATGTGACGTCATTACTTTTACTTGTATTTACAACATATATAGACACCACACAGAATGATACAAATAAATTTAATAAGAGATAGTTTACTTAGTTAATGTCTTGCAAAGCTGGCTCATATAGTAAATTAGTGAACTGCAGAAACTCATAACAATGTGATTTGAGATTTCATAAACATGGAAATTGCATTGACTATGTCAAAACCAAACACAACAAACTTTTTCATCTTAGAGATATTAAACTCTTAAACTTTTCCAAAATTCATGTTTATAACGCTTTTGTTGATCCTTTTAAGCTCCGAGGATGGATTGTTTTTGGAAACCATTCATGTTCATGCATAAATCAATACTCTACGACCATGAGAAACACCAAAATAGTGTATCAAGAGAACATTTTAAGTTTCATGACATTCTGTGAAAATTTTCTCTACTCTAAACCTTTCCATGGACTTCTCTTTGAGGTTTCTTCTTTAATTCATGTTTATGCAAAACAATACGTTAGAATAAATCTCAGCAAAATCATCTATATTATTTAAATGGCGTGGAAAATAAAGAATTTTCTTGAAATAACTAACACTGACATTTCAGTAATTTCTTATAAGAGAAGTCATGATAATCGAAAAGAATCCCAACAATATACATGACCAAAGCAATGAAATTCTACAGCAAAACAAAATAATTAAATTAAATCACTTTTCAAATGAATAAGAACGTCTATGTACATGAAAAAAATGTAGTAAACTCCAATTCAATCAAAAATTTCATATTACCCTAGATTCTAGTCAGTTTTTTTTAACCAATTACCATTAGAGAGAAAGAAATTTCCTTAAGAAATACTATGTCTTTTTTATTAATGTATCCATGCCATTCTTCATCCTATCATATGAGTAACCACCCGAATAATCAGTCGTCGGAGACCTACCGACAATAAAAAAAAAAATTCAGCAGTAAAACGATAATGAGTTCATGATCCAAAACCCCCCAGAGTTCGATATTTTCCGTGTTCAAAAACCCCATAAACTGTTATGAATAATTTTCATGCTTGTTATAGAATTTAAAAACTACTCATTTCATAGAAAATGTGGAAAAGATAGCAAAACCATAGCCTCCACCACAAATACCAATGATGTACATCTAAAATCAAAGACAAAATACACTCATACCGCAAAAAAAGATGAATCAAAGAACACGATGATCTTAAGCGCGTTTAGTTGAGAGCACCATGTATGAAAAACATTATGGTACGCGAATCCATAACACCCCTTACAAAGTGGATGAATTCGCCATGCAAAACAAAGTCAGACAATCAAAGTATTACATCCAACGACATGCTACATTATAAAAAAAGGAAATAAAATTAGGTAGGGTACCAATACTATTAGGGAAGACGTAAGGGACGTTATACGAACGAAGCAGATTAAGAGGAGACGATCACCAGCTTGATCGAAACCAAACCTTTCAAAGGCCGACATAAGCAACAGGATTTGATCATGAAAATCACAAGACATCACCGTAGAACCAAGCGAATCAAGGCCAATCGTCGAAGTCTCTTGTACTGAAAACGTTTTTCAAAACTCATCAGCAAACAAAACGGAAAACTAAATAAATACACATGAAAAACGTATCAAAACACTTGCGATAAAAGAAACAAAAAAAAACACGACAAACGAAGATATCAGATGCATCAAAAACATTAAAAATTACCATGAACTATATTAGACCGAAGGCGCAAGACATATAAACAATGAACTATAATATGAAAGAACCAATTCAATTCCAATGAGAAAACTAACAAACATTACCGGTGTGACGCGACGACTCAACCAAAGCATGCAGAGCACAGTCCGAAAACCCTAATACCAAAAAAAAAAAAACTATTCAATATTGACATTGAGCAGACCCTACAAAATATAAACATGATGGATTCAACATTCAAATAAACAAAGACAGTTAGCAAATGGTGAAAAAAACCAGAGAAGACAATTAGCAAATATATATTTATGAATTTTATTAACAGTTACCTACTAATAGCATCACCTTATTTATTTGATAAGCCATAACACTTATATGTAGTAAAGAATTATACAGTTGATCGTTAACCCTATTCACCCATATACTGAGAGTCTAAGATCAAACGCAAGTAAATATACGAAGACAACAAAATTATAATTTTATTTGTGTACCCTTAATCACTTGATAACCATATTGTAAACATATTGTAGTGACGCTAATATACATTTTAAATTTTAAACCAGGAATTCAAATACTTTTATTTTGTAAACATAATGTATTGACGATAATATACATTTTAGGTTAACAAACTGATTTTGTCTAGCTAAATCCTAAATATCACTTGTATACGAAGCCCAATAATCATCATTATCTCCACTGTTGGATCTTTGATCGTTCTTGGCTTATGCAACATCTGATTCCTTAACTTCAAGTTCAGCATCACCACCTCTCTCCGTTTCCTCCTGCAAAAACCACAAAGTTAAAATTAAGAATGATCATTTTCTGGAATGGCTTTTGAGTAAACTAAACCAGTTTGCACAAACAAAACCAGATTAGGAAAAAAACATGAATGCAAGGATAAAACCGAGCATAAAATGCAAGGTTAAATATCCAAACCATAAATGTGAGACATGAATGCAAGGATAAAACATGGCATAAAATACGATTTTCAATGTTACTCAAACTGTCAAACACAACCAAGAGAAAGGAAAAAACAGTTTTTGGGATGAATCTACAAACCGTCTATAAAAGATACTCAAAACCGAGTATTTTAAGGTAGATTACGCAAAAGGTAAGTGTGATGGACTGCGGAATATCCAAACAAAAGCAAAACCAAGCCACAAAAAAACGGTTTTTCAAGCTGCATTGGAGAAAACCCAATGCGTGTACGATGAAATGAGCAAAGTACCAAATACTTACTTTCTCGAAACATCATTTGTCTCTGCCTCTGCGGCTCCTTGTCTCGCAGTTTCATCTTCATCATCTTTAGCTTCAGCTACCCGTGCAACAGCCGCTTGTTGAAGCTTCTTAATCACGTTCTGGTAATGAGTATGATCTGCGGAGGAGAAAGAAACCGAAATCTGATAAATCATTACATATTTTCTTATAATGAATCCATCATGTTTTGGTTCGGTTTATTATACATCATTTAGCGGTACCGATAACTTTTTTTTGTTCTACAAATTTGAGTGTCGATTACTATCCGACCGGGTTGGTATGGGACCTAACGATCGGTTTGGTTTGGGACCTAATTCATCTTTCCCGATTTGAAGACGGATTGAGCCCCCGGTTTCTTTTAAAAACGGTTTTTTTTTTTTTTTTTTTTTAAACGACCAACCGAGAATCCAAGATTAAGATATGAAAATTGAAATAAACCAAGCGATTAAGTTGAACCGAGACATGGTCTGATTTAAGTGAAAAAAACACGTCATCATAATACGAACGAATGAAAATATGACACATAATATGAAAATTGGTCGACTAACCGAGAATCGATATGAGGCCGCCACGTAAGATTATGACTTCACAAATAATAGTATGATCGGTTGCTAAGCAAAACTTTCAAAATCGTTGAAGAATCAGATTATGAAGATTACAATTTCCAAAACCATTTCAAATCATTTAATATCCGTATTTAATGTCTCAAAGACCATTACGATTTAGATTTTATCAATATATTTTTTTCTTGTTACATAGAAAATGAAATCATATTAATGATTAATGAACAAAGATTTTTTCCCGGTTCGGAGGATTCGAACCTAAACTGCCCAACATAAACATGATCATTGCGTAAAAGAAACCAATAACTAAACAATTGATCGCGATTAGCGAGTGAGCATCACGCGCCTCCTTGAACACAGAAAACATAAATTTCTCCGCCATTGCGTCATCACTACCATACGGTGGAAACAGAGCACAAAAACGGAAAAAGAAAATCCACTACTTTCCGGCATTTAAAAAAAAAAAAACTTAGCGAGATTAGGTGAAATCAAAAAAATCAGACGGTGCAGCCACAGAAGAGGAAGAAGAAACATAGCATTGAGACCAACGCCACCGATTCGAACGCCGTCACTACTTTCCACACAACACCGTCGACCACCACGGACAAGAAACTCAGCTCCGGTCGACGCCAGCTCAGCCAGCGCCATCGCTCGTAACCACCGCCTGAAAACCACATCGGCTCAGATCCAGATGAATTGAAATGGATCGGCCACCACCGTATCGCTGACGGCATCGGAATCTCTATCTTATCGTGATTCGACAGCAGCGAAGTGAAGTGAGTGTCTGTGTAGTTTCTAATGTTTTGTTAGTGTGGTTAATTGCCGAAAAAAGTAAGCTTTTATGGCGGAAATGATGAGCAGAAAAAAGGGCTATGATTTTCGTATTCGAGATGTGCGGCTGTGATTGGGATCTATGGTTCTTCTTTTTGAACTTTTTTTTTTTTTTTTTTTTTTTTTGTTGAGAAAAGTTCCCTCCATCGTCATTGTGCCTAGTTGAAATGTGTATTCACAATGGGAGTATTATCGGCCATTTTGTCACTATTTGAAATTTTCATTATGATTTTAATATTTTTTTTAAACTGCTTTGCAAGTTAATATTTGAACTGTACACAAAAAATATTCCCGTTTTGCCCTCGTTCTTCAGCTACCATACTGACACACAGTGCAGTGAAGTCTGACAGAAACCCCCGTTGCAGAATTTAAAAATGATTAGATGGGTTAACGTAAACAATTTCGAGTGATATACATTTATAAAAATTTAAATTTAATGCATTAAACGAGAAGGATAATATTATTAATTTAATAATATACGCCAATATAAACAGTAGTGAAATTTACGAGAGAATTGCTTTACAAAAACCGGGTTTAACCAATCGATAAAAGAAGGGAATCGAAACAAAGGCTTCGGTTCTCCGCCGCATCAACGCCGCACTTCTCCGCCATTTAACCCTAGACCAAAATCCGATCGGCGACGGAAGAAAACCGAGCCCACACCAACTCCGACACCTCGAGTGGACGAAAAGACCAGACCACGTGTAACATCCCGATTTCTGGTATATGCGGAGAGACTTATAAGAATTGATTTGGCTACCTATGTCACCAAAGTGCATTTATCTTTTCGATCACTTGTCCAAAAAGAACTCCAGAGTTAAGCGTGCTTGAGCTGGAGCAATTTAAGGATTAGTGACCTACCGGGAAGTGATTCGCGGTACCGTGCGAGCGAGGATAAAACACGGGGAAAGATGTTGTGGTGATTTGTAGGGTCAGTAAACAAGACTTGCTAATCTCCCGGACTAGCGCACCGGCCGCCGGACAAGGGTGGGGTCCACGGGCCGAGAGAGGGCGTGGGGCCACGAACGGTGGCGGTCGGGCGTTATACCACGCCTCTCGGCAGTCGAGAACACCTCCGTCGTGAAAGAGACCCCGTCGACGGCGAAACAAGACACACAATAGGCTTCACGGAGAGGAATCGCTGGGAAACTCGCTCTAGATCTGTTGCCGTCCTCAGGCTAGACGCGACTTCAAGGGTGAGACTTGCGACGTCCGAGAATCCCCGAACCAATCACAGCGCAGCCGCGTCGGTGAATTAAAACGATCATCCGCAACCGAGTAAGCAATGAAGACACACCGGCATGCGAGCCTTCACTCCTCACCGCGTCCTATCCTCACGGATCTAATCGAGAGAGGGAGGGAGGGAAGAACGAAAGAGAGATATGGAGGGAAGAGAGAGAAGCATTGCATATGGGGAAACAAATCATATACGTGCTTTACTTTTTTTTAAACAAAGATCTGACAAGTTTAGGATTTAGTTTTTTTATTATATATTTTATTAGTACTCTTCAAATAACTCATTTGTACCATTTGTTTTACTTTACGTTAATGATAATTTTTTAATTTCATTTTGTGTTGATATTCATTTTGGGATATGATCTGATGCAGCTCCGAACCCAAATTTTGGGATATGATATTCTAAATGGAAAATATTGAATATGGGAAATAGCAAACGCAAATTAAAAACGTAAAGTATAACAACCATAAAAAAACATCTAACGAAATAAATCTAAACCATAAATGAAAAATAGTGAATCCAAATTAAATAACGTAAAATATGACAACTATAAGTTAAGAATATATAACGAAAAAAATCTAAATCTTAAATAGAAAATAGCGAATCCAAATTAAATAACGTAGAGTATGACAACCAGTGGAAGCCCTCTTAGTCCAATGGTTGATCAAATGGTTCATTAATGCTTCTACACCAGGAGATTCGGGTTTCGATTCCCAGAAGACGCAAACTTTGAGAGGCCCCACAAGCTTGAGCTCAATATCCATGGAATTTACCGAGCATGTAGATCTAATTCAATCACGATTTAGAAAACAATATCTCATAATTTATTGTTTAAATATCTCAAAAAACCAGTATTGTCACATAATTATTTGTGCTATTTGCAACGCCAATCTTGTTTTAATGCGAATTAATGCGATTTTTTCTACTTTTTACACAGAAAACGTAATTCAACGTTTTTAGCATCACTTGATTAAATTGACTATAACATCATATCTGTAATATTAAAATGACACAAACTGTTTTTCTAATGTGGGTAAATTAAACCCTAAGTAGCAAATAGCGAACCCAAATATAAAGATTTAATTTTACTTAGTATTTATTTTGGATAAACCGGTAATTTCACATAATTATTTGTACTAGCTTCGGAGTTTTAAATTTGGTGTGATTCTGCGATTTAGAATTTTACCCTTATTATAACCTCCGACAGATGCACCAGTATGAAAGCTGAAAAGTGAATTTTTATTTTGTCAAAGGTCTTTCTTAAATAAGTAATTTAAAAAGTAAATACAAACCTAATCAAAGTCCCAAACCGGGTCCGGCTAGTGAAATTTACACGAGAATTGCTTTACAAAAATCGGGTTTAACCAGTCGATAAAAGAAGGGAATCGGAACAAAGGCTTCGGTCCTCCGCCGCATCAACACCACACTTCTCCGCCATTTAACCCTAGACCAAAATCCGACCCGCGACGGAAGAAAACCGAGCCAACACCAACTCCGACACCTGGAGTGGACGAAAAGAACAGACCACGCCTCTCGGCAGTCGAGAACACCTCCGCTGCGAAAGAGACCCCGTCGGCGGCGAAACAAGACACACAATAGGCTTCTCGGAGAGGAATCGCCGGGAAACTCGCTCAAGATCTGTTGCCGTCCTCAGGCCAAACGCGACCTCAAGGGTGAGACATCCGACGCCCGAGAATCCCCTGCCTCCAAGCCGAGACGCCTCGTCGGACCAATCATAGCGCAGCCGCGTCGGGGAATTAAAACGATCATCCGCAACCGAGCAAGCAACGAAGACACACCGGCCTGCGAGCCTTTACTCCTCAACGCGTCTTGTCCTCACGGATCTAATCGACATAGGAGAGAGAGAGAGAGCGAGGGAGAGAGAGGGGAAAGAATAAAAAAAAGAGAGAGAAAGATGGGGAGGGAGAAGAAAAACATTGCAGGTTGTTATACGGATTTGATAGTATACAATACACGTTTCAGAGAGACAGAGAGGTAGAACGATTTTTTTGGAAGGCAAAGTGTTAACTTGTAAAGACGTTTTCAAAAAGTGATAGAATCGTAATTAAATTCTTAATAAGTCAAATAAATGACTTAGAATTTAACCAATCGCAAATATATGACTTAGAATTTTGAAAACAAAGTTAAGTTAAAAAAAAAAAGATTAGATAATCATTATTTTTTTAGAGAGAAATCTCATAATAAAATACCATTACAATAAGTTTGTGTCCATATTATAATAAAAATTCACAATTATTATTTCAAATGAAACATTATATGACTGATTACAAATATTTTAGTAAAAAAAGTTTGGAACATTTGTTTATGCATAAAGATTTATTTATTTTTAAAAATATTTTTCAGTTTAACTAGCATATCTATTAAATAAATAAGAGTATGATATAATGATATTTGACTGGCGATAACTTTTAATTTAAAAGAACATTAGTTTAATGCTATTGATGAATTTGTAGAACGCCATGAAACGGGTATATAACAGTTTTTATTATTAAAATCAAACGGGTGCAACCGCGTCTAAAAATTGTTTGTGGGCTCTATCTTCGTCCTGCACCAAATGGGCCCAAGAATTCTTTGGATTAAAATTACGGTCCAATAAGGAGTTTTGACTTTTTGCCTCCAGTCCTCTTCTCCGTTTGCACAAAAAAAAAAAAGAAGAGATTCTTCAATAGTAATTATACATAACTAAATAAATATGTTTGCGTATAATAAAACATGTTATATATTGAATTATTACATGAATAATAATTTTTTAGTAAAATGATTATAAATTTTCAAAATTTGTATAATCCGATACCCATATTTTAATGAATATTGTTCAGTTCTATAATAAAAACAAATAAAAAACTTTTTGAATTGAATAAAAACGAAACAATTCACAAATATCATCAAAGACATTCGCTTTACTTCTATCTCTAACTTTATTCACATGAAAACTCAGGAAAGAATACTACTAATAAAATTTATTCTGGAATTTTTTGGAGTTTATAAATGACTGAAATCGAAACGGCTTATGTTGTTGTCTGGACTCTGGAGCTAGAGAGGTTGGGAACTCCGAACTGAAAACCACCGAACGTATTAAAATCCGAACCTAAGACCACTCTTTCCTTTCCATGTTTCTTCTCGATTTGTCTCTTGTGTCGACATTGTCCCTTAAACACAGCCAGCCAGCCTCTGCATAATCCAACCAATAAACTAATTAATATATTCCAAACATTTTCCTGCTTATAAGTTTTGAACCATGATTTTGGGTACCATCTTCTTCCTTTGTTTTCTGTCGCTGTGTTTTCTTCGGATAAAATAATGAAACATTTTCGTGCGCACTTAACAGTTCACAATCTTTATTCTTTTGTGGCAAACAAATCTATACATTAAAAAAAAAAAACATATTCACATATAGGAATATTAAACAACAAAAAATGACGTGGAATGCTTTTGTCACGAAAATGATAATTATAACAAGTATTAAAGGAATGTTTTTCTATAATTGTTTTCACTAATCAATGCAATCTGTTGGATATTATGTTCACTATGAAAATGGTACCAAATAAATGGAGAAATGTGGATTTACATAGTGCTTCCATTTTGTTCATTCCGTTCATTTCTAGCACGTTTAGATATGAATAAAAGCATCTCTATAATATTATTTAAAAAAACATTTTTAAAAATGAATTTTGTTTTGTAAGTTATTACATGGAATGTCATTACAAATAACAAAGAATAATTGAAATAGGAAATGATATAATAGTCTTTTAAAATTATTGATTAGAATATGGAAAGTATATATATTTTGCATTAAAATTATTATTTATTATTTAATTTCTTAATTATTTGTAATACTATATATTTTAAAATAATAATCAATTCATATATATTCAAAGAAAAAAAAATTATTCAAAATCTTGCTATATTTTTCACTATAATTTATTATATTTTATTTGAATATATATCAAAACAAAAGTTGAAAATATTTACTAATTTTATAAAAAGTTAGACACAAGAAAACTATTTTTAAGAGTTTGTAGACTAACCACAAAAACTAGAGTCATACTTATGTTTTCAAGATTATAAGTTTTTGCAGGTTAGTCCGAATAATAGTTTAGTTCATTGCAAAACAGGTTAAATAGATAAATTATTACAAACTGACAGCTTTATCTATAATCATTAGTTAGTCATATTGTAAAATTCAAATAAAACAATTTTCTTAAATATCAAAACAATTTCCTTTAAAAAATTACTCCGCGCTATAATTAGCGCGGATTAAATCCTAGTTTATACTATTAAAACGTAAACACTTTTTATAGCTAAACATATTTTATTAATGATATTTCTATAATTTATCTATACTGTTAAGCTTGTTGGCAAACACCAATTATTTTGTAAAAAACTAAAAAAATCAGAATATAAAATCTTGGAAAAATATTAAATCATACAAGACTTTAGAGATTTCAAACTGTAAATATCAAACGAGTTTGTTTAAATTCTGTTAGATTTTCTGATTTTAACTTAAATCATAATACTATCAAATCATACTAAATTTTCAAAATTTTAAGTTAGAAATATCCATTATGCATTTTGTCCGAATATGGTCATACTAGATTTTCGCAGACTGGATTACAACATGGCTTTGGTCCAAAATTTAAAAACTAACATATTCAACAACAAAAATGATCCATAAGTTTGACGGATCGACGTGTTTTTCAGTTCGTGTATTACATTATTCTTTTTGACATCTTGAAGTCTTGAACAACATTGGCCGGTCATGGGTTTTGGTAAATTAACGATTAATTTAACCTAGAATGATCCAATTTACCAAGATTCAAGACCTATCCTTTACCTCCTACCTTAGAGGCTTTTAGACATTTTATCATACTGCCTGATAATAAAATGTTATAGTGCTAGTAGTCAAACAAAAATCAAAATTATATGATTCTTCATTCTTGAAATATATTTTAATATTTTTTGGGAGAAAATTTGCCTTTTTCGCTTGTCGTTTCTCTTTGTGGATTTGCATATACCGAGGATTTCGGAGGGAAGTAATTTATTATTGAAGTTCAAAATCCTTTACTTTTTTCATAAAACAATAGTAAATGTAATAACCCATAATTAGTGGAAAAATAGTAATCAAGTTTTTTTTTTAAATACTTATAATTTGATCTTTCCAGATGTATCTGTCTCACTCACATCAAATAAGCCAAATTCATTTATTTCGAATTCATTGACTGTGCGTGTTAACCCCCTTTACGTGTTTCTCTTTCTCTCTCCTCTGTCACGGAAGAAACTTAACATGAAGATTTGATTTTCGGACAAATTTTCCCGAGAAACCAAAATTTAACCCAGAAGACTAAGCTTCTCTTGAACTCTCTCCCCCTTTTCAATTTCCACAGCTATTCGTAAAGTGGCCGTCTTTTTAACTCCTTTGCTGATTAGTTTTTCTAAATTGTCTGAAGAAATTTTTAAAATTTGATTCATTAACAGTTCTTAAATGGTCAACTGTGTTTTCATAAGTTTGCTAATAATTTAAGATTTGTTCACATGCATTGAATATTTTTATTTTTGCTTCTTCTTCATTCCAGAGTTCTGAGATTTGATCTGGTGCTTGAAACAGATTCACAAATTTTATGAGAGATTCGACCAAAACCTGATGTCAGATTCCGTCAGAACGACGGTGGATCCGCTTCTGAGAGATTTGGATGAGAAGAAAGAGAGTTTCCGGCGGAACGTGGTGTCTATGGCGGCTGAGCTAAAGCAAGTGAGAGGCCGTTTGGTTTCTCAAGAACAATTCTTTGTTAAAGAAAGCCTTTGTAGAAAAGTAAGTCCTTTTTTAAGTGTTCATTGTGTTTTGATTCATTGTTTATTCTCCGATTGATTCTTCCTTTTTTGTTGATGCTTTGGTGGGGTCACTTCAATTTTGGGTTTCTGATTTTTATTTGTTTGTATCAGAGGAGAAATGATTTTTGTTTTTGTTTCTTCTTGTGAATTTTTTTTTTTTCCTTCAGGAAGCAGAGACAGAAGCTAAGAACGTGGAAATGGAGATCTTTAAATTGCAGAAGAAATTGGAAGATAGAGATTGTCAGCTTGAAGCTTCAACTTCTGCTGCTGAAAAGGTTTAAATTTTACAGACCCTTTTGCTCTATAATATTAAGACTCCAAATTTGATAGTTATATCTGAAAAGTTTGGGGCTTTCCCTTGAGAAGTCTTGTGGTTTCAACTTTCTGAACTAATCATTATACTTTGGTATCTATTGGATCAATGGCCCTTTAGATCTTCAGTAAAAGTAGATGAAGCTGAGTGTGGAAGTTTGACTGTGTTTAATCTCAAATATATTATAATAAATGTCTGGTGAAGCTTGACCTATTCAAAAAGATTTATTTGAATGATTTTAGAATCCTTACTGGGTCAATGAAACAAGCTGATGTTTAGATAAAATGGGTCTCTAGTTTGGCTTGAAAAGTTATATTCTTGTGATGAAATGCACGAATTAGATCAGTTCGCATTTCTGAATGTAAAATCTGAGATGTGCAAATGGACAATGATACTGATGTTATTGCATTGCTGTTTTACCTTTTTTTTTTTTTTTTTAATTCTGAATATTTCTTGACCGAGTTTGGATACTTTTGAACACATGATGGCTTTAGTCACTAAGACAACATAATCCGGGACTCCTTGAAGTATTTGGGAATGCGTTATTCGTTCTAAGAATGTTACTCGTTTTAATCTTATTTTGGGAAAACAGTTTCTTGAAGAATTGGACGACCTGAGATTGCAGCTAGCTGTAACAAAGGAAATTGCAGAAACAAGCGCTGCTTCTGCTCAATCCGCACAGCTTCAATGCTCAATGCTAACTGAACAACTTGACGACAAAACACGTTCTCTAAGAGAACATGAAGACCGGGTAACTCAGCTCGGTCACCAGCTTGATAATCTGCAGAGAGATCTAAGGACAAGAGAGTGTTCTCAGGAACAGCTGAGAGACGAATTTATGAGAATCGAACGTGAGATAACGGAAGCTGTTGCAAAGTCTGGGAAAGACACAGAATGTGAGCTCCGGAAACTTTTGGAAGAGGTTTCTCCAAAGAACTTTGAGAGAATGAACAGGCTGTTGGGGGTAAAAGACGAGGAGATTGCAAAACTAAAAGATGAGATAAGGTTAATGTCAGCTCATTGGAAACTAAAAACTAAGGAACTTGAATCCCAGGTGCAGGATCCATATCTCTGTCCTTAATCGTGTGTTCTGTTATTGTGGGAAAGTTTCAATCTTTGACTGAAATATGACAATTTTTCACCTGTGGAAAAAATCAGTTGGAGAAACAAAGAAGAACAGATCAAGAGCTGAAAAAGAAGGTACTGAAACTGGAGTTTTGTCTGCAAGAAGCTCGTAGCCAGACAAGAAAGCTACAAAGGGTAAAAAGTCCAAGATTGCGGCTTTCAATTCATTTAGCTTTTCTTGATTTATAATGGGAAACAGAATGGTTTATTTTGATGTTTGATGAATGGAAACGCAGATGGGGGAGAGGCGAGACAAGGCGATAAAAGAGCTAAGAGATCAGATTACAGGAAAACAGTGGAACGAATCGGTGTCTGGAGAGAAACCAAACTTTTGGGATACTTCAGGGTTCAAGATCGTCGTGTCTATGTCGATGTTGATATTAGTGATTGTCTCCAAAAGATGACTTCTTTTGTGTTCTTTGATCTTGAACCCTTCTTTTTTGTGTGTAAATGCCAGTAGTTGCAGATAGAAGTAGATAATGGTGCATATTACACTGTTGAGATAAACGAAGAGAGATTTTACTGTTTGTGTTTGTGTATTTTTAAAATCACTTTCCAACTTGGAAAAAAACAAAAGAGTTCTCTAAAATACCACATTTGATTTCTTACCAAATTTTACAATTTTTAAAAATATCACGAAATAACATTTATTTTAGGGCATTCTCAAAATGTTTGAACTTTAAAAATTAGAATCATTCAATCATATATAGTGAAAGCGAATAAATTTTTTGAATGGAGTTCTCTTGTACATTTTAAACCATATAATTCGGTTAGTACCATTTAAATCGGTTTAAATTTCATAATTTATCGTATCGATTATCAAATTTTGGACTTTTAATTTATTAGTTTTTGGGTCCATTTTCTCGAATTAGTTTTTGGGTCCATTTTCTCGAAAACCATAGGGTTCATGTCGTTAGCTATGTTTTGTTGTGTAAACCTTAGCGATCGAATCGTCCGCCGCAAGTTTATTTTGTATTTATCTATATTAGAAAGTAAAAAAAGATAATTAATGGTGAGAACCCTAGATTTATCGGGGCTTTATATATATCGTGATTTAGTCCGCTGTTGTTCGTGTCTTTTTCGTTTAATTTGTATGTGAGCAGTTGTTGTTAGTCTTAGGGTTTTTGTGTTCTCTGTTTTTTTTTTCGTTTTTATTGTTTTCTTTTGTATTGAACATTGCTAATATGAGTTCCCTTTTTTTTTCTCTCGCATGGTTGTTGTTGAGTGATCTGAAGACGACCGAGGTGTTAATGGGTCTGCTGTTTGGTTTAGGTTAGTTCTCGATATTTCTTTGTGATTTTGTTTTCTTTTTGTTTTGTTTTGTAATTGATATGTTCTACGATCTGTTTTTTGCTGTTTTTGTTATCGTCTCTTCTTTGCTTCTTTTTTTTTTTTTTTTTTTTTG